>PVIJ01012806.1:0-47951 GCA_004024925.1 Scalopus aquaticus
ATCTCAGCAAAATCTTGAAAGACACATCCCTCAAAGCAAAGGAAGTAAAAGACAATCTAAACAGATGGGATTATATCAAAATAAAAAGCTTCTGTACAGCAAAAGAGACATTAACCAAAACTAACAGACACCCTACCAACTGGGAAAAGATCTTTGCACACAATACATCTGATAAAGGACTGATAACAAAAATTTACAATTAATTTAAATTTAAATTGCCATCTAGAATTTGTGTTTACTATTTTGGACAACATAGTTCTAGGATTTCAATGGTGTGTGAGGAAAAAAAAATAGCTATGAACATGAAGTGTAATCCTCTGAATATTTATTGAATAATCACCTTGCTTTCATTCCCCTGCCTGTTGGACAACTTGGAGGGTAATTGCTCTGTAGTTACCTGCTTCCTCCAAGTTGCAAGTAAGATCTCTCCTGGGCTTCCTCTACTAATTGATCTTTCACAGTTTAAGAGACTGTGAGCTGATCCTGACCCTGAGTTGATTAGGGCAGGGAAATAGCCCAGGGTAAGAAAGATTTATAAAAAGGTGTTGGGGATTAAGCTCCTGATTGGTTAGTTTGCATATGAACTCCAGGCATCTCTAAGAATTAGCTAATCCTGGAAAGGAGATTATTGGATGGCTGGGGGGCTTATGTTGAGTAGGACTGTTATGCCTTTGTCTTCTCTTAAATTTATTGGGATCGTCTATGTGATTGAAGTTTCCTTTCCTCATTTTGTTTTTGATAATTATTCTCCTACCAAGCCCCTATATTGTCATAACGTTTTTTTAGTTTCTGATTATTTGTTACCATTTTGGAGACCCCTCTGGGCATCAACACTGGCCCCTGGTCTGATATTGAGTCAATGCCAGATGATGCACCCAAACAACTTGTCACATATGGAGATAAACTTCTGTGACAATGCCCAAACTGAGTTTGATTCTAACCCCATCATGTGCTACTGATACCCGAAGATCCACTCACACCTCCCTTCCACAAGCAATCGGTCTATCTGTGCTTCTATTGGTGGGGGCCTGTGTTATTAATGCCACCCAATATTTTGGATGTTACTCCTCTTTGGAGAAATATTCCATCAGCTTGAGGATCCCTCCTGATTCCCACCCCATGTTTCTCTCCAGTGACTTAATATAATAACAGCTTCGTTTATCTCAGACTTTGTTTCATTTGTGAAAGCATAGTTTTCTGAAATTCATTTATCTTCTTAAAAAGAATTGTTTCTTTTCTTAAGGAAGGTCATTTATTTTCTTTTTTAATAAAAAAAATATTTTATTAATTTAGACATAGAAGAACTGGGGTGTAAGCCAGAGGTGGGGTGGTGGTGAGGGGAATCATCAGAGAAGGAATGGGGAGCAGAACAGGCAGATCTACTGAAATACACTGCTGAGGGGAGCAGCGAGTGAGACAGGAGAGGTCTGCTGTGCCATGTTTAGCTCCCTAGCTAGGGACTGAATTCAGGCCACAGTGGCTGGTAATAGCTTGATACCACTGAGACTAGTTATTGTATACACCTTTATGCTTGTGTGGTATTTTATGCACTGATTTTATGAGTGTACATTTCTTTAGAATTAGATGTAAATATCACAAGACAAAGTTCCTGATAATTTCTTTATAGTCATGGCAAGAGGAATATGTGTTTCAGTTTGTTTATCAAACTGTCAATTATTGCTCTCTCTTAGTTTGTTAGAAATTACAGCAAAATATTCCTAAAATATAAATGCGCTAAATTCAGTGGCTTGGAGGTTTCATCATAATTGAATGTTTAAACAAAATATATTTTAGGGCCTCCCTGGTGGCCCAGGTGTTAAAATTGCAGTGCAGTCAAGCTATGCCCAGCCACTGCAGCATAAGTTTGGTCCCTGGCCAGAGAGTTAATCCACATGGTGCAGCAGACTTCTCCTGTCTCACCTATTGCTACCCTTAGTAACATATTTCAGTAGATCTGCCTGTTTTGCTCCCCACTCTGTCTCTGGTGAATCCTCAACCCTTCCAAATACACACACCTCTGGCCTACACCCCAGTCTTGTATGCATAAATAAATAAAAAATAAATCTTCATATATATATATATATTTTTTTCTTCTTCTTCTTCTTCTTCTTTTACCAAATTCACTTTCTGAATAGCAAAGTAAGTGTTTGGGAACTTGATGTTTTCATTTTATTGCTACTAAAATGCAAAAAGAATAAAAGTATTCATGGGATATACACACCTCCTAAAAACAAAATGTTCATAGAAAAATCTGCTAAACAATAACACATCTCAGTGCTATTATTTTTCTCTCCCTAGTCCCAGAGATCTTCAATGTCCCACTTTATCAAATTGAAAGGGACCCCCAGAAATTCCTAGGCATAATCATTTTTTGTGGACTGAGGCACACTGGCCTTAGTTCACTGCCTGTGAAGTTGCTCTTCTCCCACCCCAGTCAGTCTGGCTCCAGCCTTGGCTTCCTTGGAGCCAGCAGACCCACCAGGCTACCCTGACCTGAGTGCTCCAGGGGCTGAGCTGAGATTTGCATTTTAAATCTGGTTCCAGGTTTCAAAAAAATGGACCAATTAGTTGTGAGCTAAATGGACCAATCAAAATCACACTCAATTAATTATTCATACTGAAAAGTGGAAAATGAGCTGATTGGTGGTAAATAGTCCAATTAGATGCTTAGGACTGAAACAGTTCAATCAGACATAGTGTGGGGCACCCTGGAGAGGATATAAGGCAGATAAAGAGCCAGCTCGAGTCATGGTCAGCCAGCCTCTGAAGAGAACAGGATTTGTTGGACTACCTTTGAGTAAGAAGTAGTGGATAGCCATATTCCAAAGAGAGAAGAAAGATTCTTGGGCCAATTTCAAAGAAGTCAGCAGGTGGCTACAGCCAGACTTTGAAAAGGAAACATTTTTTGGACAACCTCTGAAGAAGGAATCTGTTCCCAGCCTCTGAAGAGAAACATACTCGGCATTTGACCATGGGATTTACCAGACCTTTGTAGACTTCATAGAATTTGTAGACAACTAGACCTCCATACCTCTGTAGATTTTTGCAGAGACTTGACCATAGGACTTTCCTATGTTCCTGCCTCTAGCATCCCCTGCAAGGCACACATTTGAGCTCAGTCCAGCATCTCAACTATCTGACCATTGCCTCTGGTTCTCTGGCACCACTTCCTGATGCTGTTGACTCTGTGGCTGTCTGGTTCAGTATTTGGCCCAGCCTTCCGACTGCTCCTGTGGGCTGCTGCAGTGTCAGCTCATCTTCCACGGGTGCCATTTGTTTGGGACTTATGGACACTATAGACATTACCTAGGGTGAGAGAGTTGGTCACTTATGGCCTCAAAAACTCTTTCCTTTTCCCAATCTACTATTTGTTAAATAAACCCTATGGCTGTTGGACCCTGGTATTTAGTGGTTTTGCAATTGTCCCCTACTTTGTCACTGTCCCTGAACACACACTGGACTCTGTTTGAGAATGCTTTTAAGTGTTTCAGTACTGTTTCAAAAAAAAAAAAAAAAAGCTTTCAATAGACCTACAGTTAAGGTTGGTGTTTTTTGCTTTTGGAGAAAAGTAACTGTTTTTTATTTTGTGGTTTTTAAATTAGTCTCTCAGACTCCTGATAACTATCTGCTTCTTAGAGAGGACACAAGTCTTATATTCTGAAATTTTGTTTTTCTTCATGTTCAGAATTCCCAGACTCTGCAATGAACAGAAGACCTCTCAGTCAGGCCATTTGTCTTTCTTCACCTGAGAAAACAGCAACCCTCAAGAACAAACCAGGTAATACCAAAGCCAGAAAATCCAAGTGCCTTTTAAGGACCTTGCTCTATATACACAGTCCTGATCTAAACAGGGAAGGCAATACCCCAATGAGAGCAGAGACACAATATTTCTAGGAGGAAGATCTACCTCCAGCACATACATAAGATTTTTGGAAAGTTTTTTTTTAAATAATATCTGTGGAGATATACCAATCATATTGTTTTCAGACAAAAAATAATCATTATTTTTTCATGATCATAATTTTCATATATGTTACTATAAATAATTGATTTACCATTGGAGAAATCCATCGATAGGATAAAATTCAGATTATCACTGTAAAATCATTCTTTTATGAACATTTCTGATACTTTAATTTCTCCACCCAAGTTGATTTTATGTTAGGGAGCAAAATTTCAGCAGATCAGAGACATATATATTCATTTCTAAAGCTCTAATACATTTCTCACCTTCTGAAAATCTCTGGGATAACTATGTTGGAGATAAAATAAAAGTGGATTGAAAATAAGAAGAGATAGTGTTCAAAAAGCAGAAAACATTTTCACAATTCAAGTGACATAACAAAATAAATGAATAGCAAAAACAGAAACTTTTTTATCTTATTTACAGAAGAAGTTGTCTGAATGTATAAGAATGGGCACCCATTCCTCAGTCATTGGTCATTTTAACTTTTTGGCAGGTTGACTGTGATGGCATGCTATGAAATCAAGGAAAGAGGAACCCTGGAAGGTGACAGTGGGAGGTCGGTAAGAGAACAAGTTATAGAGAAGTCAAATGGACTTGATTTTAGTACTTGCAAAACTTGAAACACATTTCTAATGAGATGATGCCATGAACTGCAGATAACAATACTCTGACTATTGATGATAGTCAAGCATGCATTTTAATAAATGGTATTCTTCACAAAATGATTTTTAAAAAACAGTAACCAGGTTTCTAAAGGGAAAATTACTGTATATTCATAGTGATTATATTGCCTGTGAATTATATGGATTGTCCTAGTGTCTCTTCTTGAGTTTGATCTAATCTGCCTCTGATGTAAAGAGTACATTCTTTTTTTTTTAAAGATTTATTTTTTATTTATACATACAAGCTGGGGTACAGGCCAGAGGCGAGGGGCGGCGAGAGGGTTCACCAGAGACAGAGTGGGGAGCAGAACAGGCAGATCAGAAATACACTGCTGAGGGGAGCAGCGGGTGAGGCAGGAAAGGTCTGCCGCGCCATGTGGGAATCTCCCTGGCCAGGAGTTGAACTCACGTTGCTGCTGCCGATAGCTCCACAGCGCAGCGCTCAACTGCTGCGCCACCGGGGAGGCCCCTAAAGAGTACATTCTTATCTTTTTAGAAAAGCTAGAGATTTTTGTCTCATCTATACTGGATGTATTAAAAAAGGAAAAAAAATAATAAATGTGAAGTGAAAATAGGGTTTTAAGTAGATGAGTGTACTTTTAAGTATGTGAGTATGGGCTGCCTGAGTACCTCTGCCCCAGGCGTGCCACTTCACAGCAATATGGGTCTTTGTAACATGTCATACTATGGAATGAATTGTGATGTGAACGAAGATTGCATAGTAGGGCCTCTCTGGTGGTACAGGGGTTAAAGTCTCAATGCTATCAAGCTATCCCCAGTCACTGCTGTGTGAGTTCAATCCCAGGCCAGGTTGCTGACCCACATGGTGCAGCAGACCTCTCCAGCCTCACCCGCGGCTCCTCTCAGCAGTGTATTTCAGTAAATCCATCTGTTCCGCTCTCTGATGAATCCTCTCACCACCCTCCCCTCCCCATCCCCTGCACTTCTGGCCTAGACCTTGGTTCTTGTATGAAAAAATATATAAAATAAATCTTAAAAAAATTATATTGCATAGTGCCAAACTTTAAGTAATCATCTTCTTAATCATTGGTTATTCCATTACTTGCACTAAATACAGAAAGATGAGAATCTTAATAATTTAATGTATCTATTGATTTTTCGATATATATATTCACCTATTTATCTCTGTATGCATACTGATCAATAAAGTCATCCATGTATGTTTATTTATTTATTTAGATATATAGATAAATGATAGATGAGTACAATAGATAGATAGGTAGGCAGAAAGATATATAGACAGCAAAGTAGATAGATGAAGATAGTAGGATAGATAGCTTGATAGATAGAGGGAAAGGATAACTTTCTACTTATAAGGAGAGAAAAATTTCTTCCACCTCTCAAGTGTGGTTTTATTAAGAATTACACTGACAGTAGCCAGATTGTCAGGATAAAAGCATATAAATTTACTTACTATTGATATTTTCATGTGTAGCAGAGAGTCTTCTCCAGTAAAATAAAGATTTTAGGACTCAAAGCTCATGTACCATTTTACAGAAAGAGCAATGGATTATGAAGATGCAACAATATGAATGAAGGGTTTGAGCTTGGGTAGTAAATTATAGGACCATGACTAGAACACAAGTATAATGGAAGATAAGAGTTACTTTAGTAGATTTTCTGAAACTTTCACTCCCAGTCTTAGCAATATAGATAATATTCTCCTGGTGCAGGCATGACGTCTTTCTCATGGTAAACCTTTTGACCTGTTTTTAGGTAGAACAGGAGAGATAAGAAAACTCTTCCTGCACCTGTAGTTTGTCTGTTGCCTGAGATCAAAGTAATCCATATGGCTTAGTGGCATATTTGAAGGTGGCATGTCCTGAATCCTTTCACTTTAATCAATCTACCTATTTTGCAGGCATTGAGAGGCTATGTGTACCAAGCACTAGGGTACTGATGAGAAAGCTTCTGCCTTCAAGGCACTTGGGGTCCTATGTGGCAACTTCATGGGAAATTTACTCTAATCACATACTGCTTTCCACCTTCCCATACAGTTGGTTCCGACTTCCCAATACCAGAGGTATTATTTGGGCTGAGAAATATGCCTAATTACTTACACTCCAGTAAACAGACTGTTATTTCTCTCCTCAGTTCCAGCAGTTGTCACATTGTATTTAAAATTTTGGTTTTACCATCTGTTCTTTACCCATGACCATGAGAGATTTATTTTTTTTATTTTCTTTTTTGCGAAGATCCCTGCATAATGTCTGGCACACAAAAAAAATGCTGTCTTCACCATTAATTTGTGCTTTACTTCAACTACATATAAGCCTGATTAAACATGGGCGAGGAAAAACATACTTAGTACTTAACAAACAAAATTGTCCTATCCAAGTCATCTGAATTATACACATTGCAAAACATATGGGGACTTTTATACTTACAGAGGACTGTGCCTCTCTGAAACTCTTTCACAAGGCTAATCCCATTCATGATGTTTCTACCCCTGTGGTATAAGCATCTCCCAAATGCCCAACCTACTAATATGAAAGACCTTGGTAATTAGGATTTCAACACATTAATTTGGAAGGGTGGATACATTTAGAGTATAGCAGTAATAATATAGACATTAATAAAACCAGAGACAAACTTTTCCCAAGTGTGGAGTTAATTAATTATACTGTGGTCAAACTCTCAAAGAATTCATATGAAACCAATTAAAATGATGTTTATCTAATGAAATAGTGCTTTAAAGCTAAGTGGTAAAACAAGATACAACTTAATTAAAACACCATAACAACTATGACCTACTATTATATTTAGAAAGAAAATATAATAAAATGCTGCTAAATAATTTTATTTGAAATGGGGATTCAGAAAATAGTTTTCTTCTTATATTGTAATTTTAAATGTCCAGAATTGCCACATCCATATTTAAAATTAATATATATTTTACACATGTGGTTCTTATCTCTATGCTAAAAGCTTAAGGAACAAAATAACATCTTTGGGGGCAGATGTGAACATGGAAAAAGGATAGAACAGGTTTCTTGATAGTTTTTAATGGACCCACCATAAAACAGGTACATTTATATCTGCTCATATGAGCTGTGCATTTTCTCCCCAAGGACCAATTACTGAGGAACAGAGCTTCAGAGTTGAAGTCTCCTAAATGTGTATGTGTATGTCTTTTTTTATGATTGTGATTTGGGATCTTTACTTTTTGGATGATGTGTACCTAATTTCTAATTTGCTGCCTCATGGAGAGAGATCTTAATGTGCCAAAGATGTTCCCAATTTTATTAGGCAGAGCAGTCTCAGCTTCCCAAGAACGTTTGAGAAGTTATTAACTACTAGAATATTCTGGGATTTTGGTTTAGTCGTGAAATCAAATCCACTGGGTTCAGACTTCCACAAATTGATGGAATTTACTTGTAGTTTCAGAATTGACTCATGTAGAACACTTGGTGACCCAGACAATTTTTGGAAATACTACATCAATGGGGAGATAGAAGTACCTCTTAAAAAACTTATCTTGTATCAAAATTGGGCCACAGATCTGGTGTTTGAGATATATCTGTCCAGGAACAATGTTAGACTATACTTGGTTATAACTCAATCCCCTGAAAACTCTTGCTAAACAAGGATGGGGGAGAGGGGTCTCCTCTACACTTAGAATCTCCTCTGAAATATCCATTTAGAGTAGAGGGGATTCTCTTGCTGCATCTAGAGGAATAAGATTGCTGGTATTAAGGGTATCAGGCAGAAGTCGTCAGCTCCAAATATGATTGCCATTGTCATGGTCATTGGCATTCTTAACTAATAAGATCAAATTTACTGAGGATAAAGGTTGAGAGTTAATAGAACCATAGAGTCTAAAACCTGGAGAGAAGTAGCTCTAGCCTCTAACATCATGTCCGTAAAGAAGACTGGCTTTGCAGCATATCTGGAGGGCATGTGGAAGTATATTTTAGATGATTGGCATTTACAGGATTTTGAGGTATATCAATAAAAAAACCAACAAAGTGCCTACAAAGAGTTCACATGAACAAATTAAAACATGTAATTAGCTTTAAGTATATGAAAATTAGATGAACACACACTGCTATTATAGATAAGTCATTATGGAAAACACCTTTAAACCAAATATTGACATTTGACCAATCTGAAGTTTCCAACCATCTAACGGTCACATAATAAAGTTAAATTGGGAGGAAATCCAGAATAAATTTTCACTTCACTTTGAAGAAGTCCATTATAGTATAAATATATTCACTGTGGTGATTTAAAACACACTATTCATTTCAAATTATTTATTTCATATGAAGACACCAAATAACATGAAGAAACAGTAAAATTCATTAATAACTTAAAGAAAAGATGCACAACATGTGTGGCACATTTAGTAAATACCATGATTATTATAATATGTGAAATATCTTTGATTTTTTATTCCAGTTTAAGAAACTCTACAGGATATTTTCATTTTATGTTGTAAAAAGACTATGTAATTATGTAATGTAAATCCTTTCTCCAATAACAAATTACAGAGTTTCTTGTAAAATGCCTAGAACTTTACTAGATTCTGAGATGAACTTCACAATGAACGATTGGATCTGAACTATCAATGTTGTTTTTTGTTTGAGTACTTTTTTTTTTAGTACATTTCTAATAGTTAAGTGAAACAAAAAAAATATGAAGCCATCTAAAATCAAAATAATTTCTCTCTGTGTCATTAAGAATCATGTTGAGTGAACTAATGCACTATGAAGGGCCTCCCTGGTGGCACAATGGGTTAAGCGCAGCACTGTGAAGCTGTTAGCAGTAGGGCGCAAATTTGATGCCCAGCCAGGGAGATTCCCACATGGCGCAGCAGACCTCTCCTGCCTCACCTGCTGCTCCCCTCAGCAGTGTATTTCAGTCAATCTGCCGGTTCTGCTCCCCAGTCTGTCTCTGATGAACCCTCTTACTGCCCCACAGCTCTGGCCTGCACCCCAGCTTGTATGCATAAATAAATAAATCTTCAAAAAAAGAATTAATGCACCATGAAATAAATTCAATCATAAGATTTGCTAGTAGCTGGTTCCTCCTGAAGACAGTTGGCAGGGATCATATTTCTGAAGCCCTGATTGAAGACAGGACTGGGGGTGGTGTTGTTTATGGGAAGGTAACTTTCAGCTTCTGTGGATGCTGCCAGAGTTTTCCAAAGTGTTCTTATCATTTGTTCCAACAGCCCCTTAAAAGAGTTTCCACTTCTCAGCATCTTTATCAACTTTTAAGATTCTGAGACTTTTAACTTAGTTATTTGGAATGTTTTCATATTCCAAAAAGTAACCTATTTTCATCAACATGTAAACATACCTGTGCTTACACTAGATCAACAAACAAACAAATTCTCTATAGAGATACATACTATCAATCCAACCCTTTGAAATTCCCAAAGATTTAGATGAGTTAAATATCGTAATTAAAAAGTTAATAATATAAATAAAAAGAAGCCAGCTACTATGAGAAAGAATAAGTAGAAGTAATAAAAGAGTTTACCACCTCACATTTTTCAGATAATATGGATTATCTGAAACAGAATGCAAAAGAAGTGCATTAAAAATATTCAAGACCTAAGTAGTTGAGAACTATAGAAAAAAATCGAAGACTAATGGGTACCAGGAAAATGCAACCCTGCACCTTTGTTGGAAGCCAGCAAACCAGTGATCCACTTAATGTAACTGAGTAGACAGTGGGAGGGCTCTGCAAACAAAGATGAGCAGGAAAATGTGCTACCGAGCAAGGTCGCCAGAGGCACCGTGCCTGCCTGCGTAGAGAGAAGGAGAGTTCCACCATCAAGGTGAACTGTGGGTCCCAGGAAAGTACAGGCCTGCCCATGGAGAAGTTGGAAGCCAGGGGTCCCATGAATCCCTTCTGGAACTGAGTAAATACAGAGCGAGGACATCACCAGGGACAGCGTCCATCAACATATCCACAGCAACACTACCCTTGTGTAGTCTTGCATAGCAATGCCTGAGTCGGTCTGGCTACCAGTTCTCAATATCCCAGAAGGAGCACCTCAAAGAGTTGCCCGCAAGTGCCAGTGGGACAGTGGCCCAATAAATAGAACAAATTAGAAAATAAACAGGAAGAAGGAAAAATTCAAAAAAAACAAGCAAGCCCTCAGGTGAAGGGCACACCACAAAAAGAAAATCAGCCACCAGAACTCAACAACAAAGACATGAAAGAACTGCATTGCATGCCAGATAGAAAATTTAAAATTGTCATGATTTTAAAAATTAAAGAAGTTGAAAAGGAAAAGAATGATATAAAACATATAATTAATGAACTGAAGAATGAAATTTAGTCCTTAAAGAAGGAAATGCAGGAGACTGAAAAAATAATGGAGAGATAAAACTCTGGGAAAACAACAAAAACAGAATTGATGAAATGGAAAAATGAATCAGTGCTATCAAAGATACAGATATGAAAAGTACCAAAAAAGAAGAAGAAAAAGAAGTATGAAGGAAAAATAATGAAGAAACACTTCTAGAACTATCTAACACCATGAGAAAGGAAATATAAAATTATATGAATCCCAGAAGGTGAGGAGAGAGACAAAGGAACCAACAAACTATTCAAAGAGATAATTGAAGAGAACTTCACAAGCATGAAGAAGGAGATGAAAAGAGACATACAGGAAGCTAGAATAACACCAATGAAAGGAAAACTACAGCAAGACCTATAATAGTAACACTTCCAAGAGTCCAAGACAAGGAAAAAAAATAATGAAACTGACAAAGGGGGCAAACAGATAACCTACAAAGGAAAATCAGTCAAGGTGACACAAGACTTCTCCAAAGGAACACCATGGGCCTGAAGAGAATGGAGTGACATATTCAACAAACTATTAGTCAACAAATGCCAACCAAGAATACTTTAACCCACAAAGCTCTTCTTTCTCTATGAAGGAAAATTAAAGATCTCAAACAAACATAATCTCTAGAAATTCATACTGCTAAATCCACACTCCAAAAATACTACAAGAAGTTCTTAAGCCAAAACCAACATAGGAATGGATAAGAGAATAAGGCAAGGAATAAAATCACAAAAATGCAAACAAAATGGCAAATACAGATGCCAATATATCAATAGCAACCTTAAATGTAAATGGACTAAACTCATCAATAAAATGACACAGAGTAACAAGCTGGATTAAAAAAAAAAATCCAGGCCTCGCTTGTGGCCTAAAGGGTTAAGTGCAGCACAATGAAGCTATCCAGAGCCCCTGCAGCACAAGTTCAATACTTGGCTGGAGAGATTCCCACATGGCACAATAGACCTCTCCTGCCTCACCTGCTGCTCCCCTCAGCAGTATACTTCAGTTGATCTGCCTGTTCTTCTCCCCACTCTGTCTCTGGTGAATCCTCTCACCACTCCACACCTCTGGCTTCTACTCCCACTTGTGTGCATAAATAAATAAATATTTTTTAGGGCCTCCCTGGTGGCGCAGTGGTTGAGTGCTGCACTGTGGAGCTGTCGGGCGGTGCGCAATGTGAGTTCGACTCCCGGCAGGGAGATTCCCACATGGTGCGGCAGACCTCTCCTATCTCACCCACTGCTCCCCTCAGCAGTGTATTTCTGATCTGCCTGTTCTGTTCCCCACTCTGTCTCTGGTGAACCCTCTCACCGCCTCCCCGCTCTGGCCTGTACCCCAGCTTGTGTGTATAAATAAATAAATGTTAAAAAATAATAAAATAAATAAATATTTTTTAAAAAATCTAATTTTCTGCTGTGTCCAGGAAACACATTTAACTACAAAAGATAAACTTAGGGCCTCCCTGGTAGCACAGCAGTTAAGCTCTGCTTTGTGGAACTGTCGGCAGCCGCGACAGAAGTTCGCTGCCCGGCTAGGGAGAATCCCACATGGCACGACTGACCTCTCCTGCCTCGCCTGCTGCTCCCCTCAGCAGTGTATTTCCATCGATCTGCCTGTTCTGCTTCCCACTCTGCTCTCTGTCGAACCCTCTTGCAGCCTCACACCTCTGGCCTGTACCCCAGCTTGTATGCATAAATAAATAAATCTTTAAAAAAAAAGATAACCATAGGCTGAAATAAAAGCTTGAAAAACAATTCTACAAGTAAATGGACCAAAAAATAAGGCAGGGACAGCTATACTTATATAATATGAAATAGATGTCAAATTGAAAAAGTCAAAAAGAGACATAGACACTACATTATGATTAAGGGGGCAATCCATCTAGAAGATATAACACTAATCAACATATACTCACCAAATGAAGGAACACCAAAATACATAAGACATTATTTTCAACTCTGAAAACAAACTAATTGTATATAGCAGGAGACTTCAGTAGCCCTTGCTCACCAATGGACACATCAAAGAGACAAAAATAAACAAAGAAAAGAGAGCCCTAATTCTCAGACCTCATGGGCTTAACAGACATCTATAGGACACTGCATCCAAAAAATTCTGAGTACACATTTTTCTCAAGTGCATTCAAATCATTCTCCAAAATCAATTCACATATTGGGCCACAGGCAAACATTGGCAGATACATTAAGATCAAAATCATACCAACTATCTTCTCTGATCATAAAGGCATCAAACTAAAATTAAGCCATTAAAATAAAGCAAGGAATCCTCCCACTTCATGGAGATTGAAATCCACACTATTGGAAGACCAATGGATTAAAGAGGAGATCAAAGAAGAAATTAAAATATACGTTGAGTTGAATGACAATGAGGATACCACTTTCCAGAGTGTATGGAATACAGAAAAAGCAGTAACATGAAGAAAGTATATAGCAATACAGTCTCACATCAAGAAATAAGAAAGAACTCAAAGAAGTAACCTAATCTCCCATCTTAATAAAC
Organism: Scalopus aquaticus; assembly: GCA_004024925.1. NCBI lineage: Eukaryota > Metazoa > Chordata > Mammalia > Eulipotyphla > Talpidae > Scalopus > Scalopus aquaticus. The sequence continues at coordinate 13,478 of PVIJ01012806.1, forward strand.
TAGAAAAAGAACAACAAAAAACCCCAAAATCAGTGGAAGAAAGGAAATAATAAAAACCAAAACAGAAATAAACGAAATAGAAATAAAAAAAATCCGAAATATCAACACAACCAAAAGTTGGCTCTTTGAAAGAATAAAATAAATAAACCTCTAGCCAGGCTCACAAAGAAAAAATGGGAGAAAACACAAATAAGTAGGGTCATAAACAAAAAAACAGAAATTACAACATACGCAGTAGAAATCAAAAGAATAATCAGAAATTACTGTGAACATTTATTTGCAAACAAGTTCAACAATCTAAGAGATGGACAAATTCCTAGAATGATGTAATCATCCAAAGCTAGACAAAGAAATAGAATCCCTAAAGAGACCAATTGCAAGCAGTGAAATTGAAACAGTGATCAAAACACTCCCCAAAAACAAAAGTTCAGGACCAAATGGATTCACAAATGAATTCTACCAAATGTTCAGAAATGAAGTAGTGCCTACCCTATAGAAAACTCTTTCAAAGAATTGAGAAAGAAGGAATACTACAAAACACATTCTATAAAGCCATCAGTACACTAATACCAAAACCAAAGCAAAGGCAGCACACAAAAAGAAAAACTACAGGTTAATTTCCCTAATGAATACTGATGCAAAAATCCTCAGTAAAATCCTTACCAACAGAATTCAACAATGCATCAAAAGGATGATACACCATAACCAAGTAGGATTTATTCCAGGGACACAAGGAGGTTTCAGCATCCAAAAATCAATTAACATAATCCAACCGATCAACAAAAAGAAAAAGAAAAACAATTTGATTGTATCAATAGATACTGAGAAAGCATTTGACAAATTTAAACATCCGTTTATGAGGAAGAAATTGAATTTATCAGATTGAAATTATCAGAATAGAAGGAACATACCTTAATATGATAAAAGCCATACATGACAAACCCACAGCCAATATTATTCTCAATGGTGAAAAGTTGAAAGCCTTTTCTTTAAGATCAGGAAAAAGACAAATGGACAAAGTCCACTCTTACACTGCTTTTCAAAATAATGGTGGAAGTCCTAGTCAGAGCAATAAGACAAGAGAAAGGCATACAAGGAACCAAATAGGGAAAGAAAAAGTAAAACTATCACTATTTATAGATGATATGATAACATACATGAAAATTTCTGGAAACTCCACAGAAAAAAAACTAATTAAAATAATACAGGGGACTGTGGTGATGGTTCACGGGTGAACTGGTGGTGGGAAACCTATGGGGAATATACAGTAATGTAAAAGACACAAATAAAAAAATAAATTAAAAAAATTAAAAAATTAAAAATAAAATAAAATAATAAACCAGTTTAATTTATATAAAGAAGTAACAGTAAACATAATCAAAATATAAAACTCAGTAGCCTTTGTACATGTGAACAATCAATCTGAAGACGAAATTAAGAAAACCATCCCATTTACAATTGAAACAAAACAAAATCAAATACCTGGGAATAAACTTAACCAAGCAGGTGAGTGACCTATACAAAGAAAACTACAGAACATTGAAAAAAGAAATAGAACACACAAAAAATTGGGTAGATACCCCCTGCTCATGGATTGGAAGAATTAACATTGTCAAAATGGCATCCTACCAAAAGCAATTTACAGATTCAATGCAATCTTCATAAAAATAGTAACTACATTTGCAACAGATTTTAATGGCATCCATGAAGAACAAACTTCTTAAAATAATATCAGAATGGTATGGGAAATCTACCTGCAATCCTATAACCAGCTAGGTTTTCAGTCAATATCATCCTGGCCGGGAAAGAAAATATTTTCATCAGGGTGTTATATATAACTAGTTACAATTGAGTCCATCTATTTTTCCTTCCTTCCTTCCTTCCTTCCTTCCTTCCTTCCTTCCTTCCTTCCTTCCTTCCTTCCTTCCTTCCTTCCTTCCTTCCTTCCTTCCTTCCTTCCTCCCTCCCTCCCTCCCTCCCTCCCTCCCTCCTTCCTTCCTTCCTTCCTTCCTTCCTTCCGCTTTTCTTAAGTGTCACTGGTTTCCATCCTTGTTAGTTTTGATAGTATAGGATTCTCCCCCTCGGGTGTAGTCACCAGAGTATCCCACCATGATGCACTCATAGAGTTTAATCATATTTAATTGAGCTCTTCCCCCAAATTCTCACCTCTGCACACTTTCCTCAGAATGCTGTAGATCTAGGGGTGGTTTTAAAGTTTATTTATTTCTTAACTATAAGCTAACCACAAATAGACAAGTTGATTATACAAATGCTATGCAGCAGCTGGAAAAAATGATAAAAATTAAAATGTACTGGTACCAACAGAAGTTCAGAATACATTGCTGAATATAACATAAGTTTCATAACATTATGAGCAAAATGTTCTGTTTGTATTTAACTATTAAAGGAATTCCCATTGGGAAAGAAGATGTAGACTGTCATTTGCAGATGATATGACAATATATTCAGAGAATTCTAAAAATTCCACAGAATAATCAATTAAAACAATAAACCAGTTTGGTAAAATAGCAAGTTACAAAATCTATAAACAAAAATTACCTTCCTATATGCAAACAATCAGTCTGAAGAGGAAGAAATTACAAAAGCAATTCAACCAAAATACATACATACATACATACATACATACATACATACGTACGTACGTACGTACCTGGGGATAAACTTGGCAAATGAGGTGAAAGACCTATACAAGGAAAACTGCCAAACACCATTAAAAGAAAAAAAATAATAAGATTTATCATATATGGTGTTGATTTTGCTGAGGTATATCCCTTCTATATTTCCCATTAAGAGCTGTTGAATTTTGTCAAATGTATTTTTTCTAATTTACTAAATAAATATAAAAATGGTACCATGTCTTTGGTTGACAGATGTTGAATCATCCTGACCTTCCAGGGATAACACCCAATAGGTCATGATTTATAATCATTTACATTTATTATTGAATTTGATTTATTAGTACCTTGTTGCATCTATATTCATTGGGGTATTGACCTATACTTTCATTTTCTTCTAGTATCTTTATCTGGCTTTGGTATCAGGGTAATACTGACCTCATAAAATGAGGCTGAAGATATTCCCTTATCTTAAAAAACGTGGAAGGGTTTGAGAAGAATTGGCTTAAATTCTTTTGATAGAGTTTACTCATGGGCCTCCCTGGTGGCACAGGGTTTAAAGTCTCAGCACTATGAAGCTATCCACAGCCACTGCAGCAGGAACTTACCTACATGGTGCTGCAGACTTCTCCTGTCTCACCCACTGATCCCCTCAGCAGTGTATTTCAGAAGGCCCGCCTGTTCTGCTCCCCACTCTGTCTCTAGTGAATTCTCTCATGCCCCCACCTCCCCACCTATGGCCCACACCCCAGATTTTGTATACATAAATAAATAAAAGTTAATCTTTAAAAAAATTTCCTCATGAAGTCATTAGGTCGTGGACTTTTCTTTGTTGGAAGGTTTCTGATTAGCAATTTGAAGTCCCATTTTTTATAGGTCTGCTTATTTTATTTTTTTTTATTACATACACTATTTTTTGGGGGGGTTAGGATGTGGCCAAGAATGTAGTTTCTTTTTTTCTTTTTATTTTTTGGTATTTATTTATATATTTTTACATCATTGTTCATTTTTGTACAATGTTTGCTTTCTTTTCCCAGGTGTAGCCCCACCTAGAATTTCTATCAGTAGTTCACCCGTACACCATCACCATAGTCCCTTGTGCTCGTCCCACCCTTTATATGGTCCCTCTCCTCCCCCTTCTTCTGCAGATTTTCTCTGATTTATAGTTGCTGTTTATTTTTGTTTTGTTTTGTTGTGGTTTATTTTTTGTTGTTGTTATTTTTTACCCTGATCCCTTATTTGGTTCCTCTATATTCCTCCTGTAGGTGAAACCATCCTATACTTTTCTTTCTCCATCTGAGTTATTTCACTGAGCATACTCCTTTCTAGTTCACCATGCTGCTGTGAATGGCATTAGTTTATCTTTTTTTGATTGCTGAATATAATTCCATTGTGTATGGTACTGGAAAAAAACTGACACACAGATCAACTGAACCGAATAGAAAGCCCAGAAATAAAGCCATGCACATATGTACAACTAATCTTTGACAAAGATGCAAAGAATATGCAATGTAACAAGGATAGTTTGTTCAACAAATGGTGCTGGGAAAACTGGACCACTATGAACAAAAGAATTGAACTAGACCACTACCTCACAGCATGCACAAAAACCAACTCAAAATTTTTAAAAGCATTGAACGTAAGACCTGAAACCATAAAATATATAGAAGAAAATACAGGTAAAACACTACATGACATACATTTCAGTAACATCTTTAAAGACTCATCCCCACAAGCAAAGAAAGTGAAGGAAAATATAAACAGCTGGGATTACATCAAACTAAAAAAGTTTCTGTACAGCAAAAGAGACACTGACCAAAAGAAAGAGACACCCGACTGACTGTTAAAGAATTTTAGCACAACACACACTTATAAGGTACTGATTACAAAGATATACAAAGAACTCACACAATTCAACAAAAAGGAAACAATCCAGTCAAAAAATGGGATCTACCCAAAGGACATAAAGACATTAATTCAAAAGGATACCTGCACTCCTAAGTTTATTTTTTATATTTTTAAAGATTTATTTATTTATGGATATAAGAACTGGTGTGCAGGCCAGAGGCGTGGGGTGGTGAGAGGATTCACCAGAGACAGAGTGGGGAGCAGAACAGGCGGATCTACTGAAGCACACTTCTGAGGGGAGCAGAGGGTGAAGCAGGAGAGGTCTGTTGCGCCATGTGGGAAGCTCCTTGGTCGGGGATCGAACTCGTACTACAGTGACTGCGGATAGCTTCGTAGTGCCGAAACTTAACCCGTCATGCCACCAGGGAGGCACCTGCACCTCTATATTTAATTCAGCACTATTTATAAGAAGACTTGGAAGCAATCCAAATGCCTAAAAATAGATGATTGAATCAAGAAGATGTGGTATATATACATAATGTTTAGTTTATTTTCATGATTCATACTTGGTAAATTGCATATTCTATAAATTTATACAAGTTTTCCGCTTTGTCGAATTGGTGTAGAATTGTGCATAGTTCTCTCTTATGATTCTTTTCATTTACATGGTATTAGATGTAATTTGTTATCTTTTATTTCAAAGTTTCTTTTCTTTTCATCCTCTCTCTTTTGTTTCTTGGTATGTGTTATTAGGGCTAGTTCTGTTGCTCATTTCCATAGTTTTCCTTGTCTCTATTTCATTTATTTATTATCTTTGCTATTTCCTTCCTTCTACAAGTTAGTTCTTGTTTGTCCAGTTCATTGAGGTATAAAATTGTTTATGATCATTATTTTTTCTTAGTATAGAAAAATTTTACTATAAATTATTTCAGAACATATTTTATTTCATGAGTTTTGTTACATTGCTTCATTTCTTCATTTATTTCAGGATTTTTTTTCCCTCTTGAATCTTTTTCATTGACTTGTTGGTTGTTCATGAGTACATTGTTTAATCCTCATACATTTGTGAACTTTTCAATTTTAGTCCTGTCATTGATTTCTACTTTCATAACACTGTGGTCATATATATTTGGTACAATTTTGATCTTTCAAATTGCCTTAGAATTGTTTAATTAACTATAATATTATCTATTCCAGAGAATTTTGTGCTCTTGAGAAGAATATATATTCTGCTGTCTTGGATGTAATGTTCTGTATGTTCTGTACTATTCTCCATTTGGTCTAAAGTCTTGCTCATTTTTTTTTTTTTTGACAAATGACGTATCCTTTGCTTAAATTTGGATATTAAGGTTTTTATTAGTGTTAAATTTCTATGTATTACACCATACAGTTCTATTATCATTTGTTTAATATATTTAGGTATTCTGATATTTTGTGCATATATGATTACCATTCTTATTTCTTCTTTATTTATTGAGTCCTTTATTATTAGACAGTGTCCTTCATTGCCTCTTATTAGTTTTTTACTTAAAATCTATTTTGCAGGATATGTTTATGAGTATCCAAAATTTCTTTGGTTTCTATTTGCATGGAATATGTCTCCCATTTCTTCATTGTGAGCACATGTGTGTACTTGAAGCTGAAATGAGTATAGGCAGCATATTTTTTGTTTGCTTTCTTTTAATCCACTCAGTTACTTTTGCCTTTTGATTGAATGATTTATTCTATAGCATTTATTTATTTATTTATTTAAATATATATTTTTATTGTTATTTATGTCTTTTACATTTTGTATTCCCCTTGGGTAGCCCACCACCAATTCACCCGTGATCCATCTCCATATAGCATTTAAAATAATTATTGATAGATGAAGATTTATTGTTATAATGTTCTTTTTTTTTCTGGTTGTTTTAGAGTTACTTTGTCTTGCTCTTTCTCTCTCTCTTTTTATGTATGTGTGACTTCCTGTAGTTTGCTTTCAGTCTTTTCTCTTTAGCTTGCATACATTTTGTATCCGTTTTCATTTATTTTTGTTTCCCTAAGGTTTGCTTGTAACACTGTTAAATTAACTAGTTTACTTGGTAAAAGAATAACTTTGATCACTAGAGAAATTTTAGCATTGCACTCTCACCTCCACATAGTTTATGTTTTTCATGAAACATTATACAACCTTTTATATTTTATAAATAAATGATTGCATCTATTTAGGACTTTTTATCCTTCAATCTTTTTACTAAAGCTTATTTACTAACATACTATATATTATACTATATACCTATAATCTACCTTTACCAGTCTGCTTTCTATTTTCCTGTTTCATATTTTTAATTAGAACATTTTCATTTTACCTTTAATAACTACTTTCAGAATTTCTTGAAAGAAAAAACTGGTTGTGATGAACTCCCTTTGATTTTGCTTGTTGGGTAAGTCTTTATCTCACCTTCATCTCTTATGTACAATTTTACTGGGTAAATATTCATATTTTGCATTTTTTTCTTTCAGTTATTTGAATATATCATCCCATTCTTTCTTTGTTGATAAAGTTTCTGTTAAGAAATATGCTGGGCCTCCCTGGCAGCAGAGTGGTTAAGCCCTGCACTGTGGAGCTGTCAGCAGTGGTGACACCAGTTCAATGCCAGGCATGGTAGATTCCCACATGGTGCGTCAGACCTCTCTTGCCTCACCTAACCCACTGCTCCCCTCAGCAGTGTATTTCCGTTTATCTACCTGTTCTGCTCCCCACTCTGTCTCTGGTGAACTCTCTCGCCGCCCCATGCTTCTGGCCTGCACCCCAGCTTATAAATCTTAAAAAAAAAAAAAAAAGAAATATGCTGATAGACTTAGTGGAGTTTCCTCACTTGAGTTATTTATTTTTTTCTCTTAAAGTTTTTAAAATTTCTCCTGTGTTTTGGTTTTAGACAATATTATGATAATTTCTTTATATATATATATATATATATATATATATTTATTTATTGTTATTTATGTCTTTTACATTTTGTATTCCCCTTGGGTAACCCACCACCAATTCACTCGTGATCCATCTCCCTGGTCCCTTGTGTTCTTTTCTACTCCATTTTGTGCCCTAATCCTCCCCTCCCCCCACGCCCCAAGTGTCTCTCTCCTGTTTGGTTTCCTTATAGTTCTGTTATAAGTGAAACCATTCGATATTTTTCCCTTTCTTTCTGGCTTATTTCACTGAGTATGATCCCCTCTAATTCCATCCATGTCGCTGCAAATTGCATGTGTTTATCTTCTTTGAGCGCTGAATAGTATTCCATTGTGTATATGTACCACATCTTCTTGATCCAATCATCTATTTTTGGACATCTGGGTTGCTTCCATACCTTTGCTATTGTGAACAGTGCCACAATGAACATACGGGTGCATGTATCCTTTTGGATTAGTGTTTTTGTGTACTACCTCACACCCTGCACAAAAGTCAACTCAAAATGGATAAAAGACCTGGATGTAAGACCTGAAACCATAAAATTTATAGAGGAAAATATAGGCAAAACTCTACACAACATACATCTCAGCAAAATCTTGAAAAACACATCCCCCAAAGCAAAGGAAGTTAAGGACAAGATAAACAGATGGGATTACATCAAAATAAAAAAACTTCCGTACAGCAAGAGACATTAATCAAAATTTTATGATAATTTCTTGGGAAATGCCAGTTTTAATTGAAAATTTGTGATGACTGTTCAACTTCATAAATTCCAAATGTCTAAATCTCCAGAAAAGTAAGTTTCATCCATTATTTCTATAAGTAAATTTTTTACTCTTTCCTCCTTCCAGTTCTCTTCTGGAAATCCAATGATGTTTAGATTATTTGTTTTAATGGAGTCAAATATATTCTGTAGACCTGTCGAATTTATATATTTTTTTTCTTTTTGCCACTCAGACTTGGTAATTTCAGATGCTCTTTCTTTGTAGTCACTAATTATTTCTTCTGCTTAGTCAAGTTTGTTTTTGAGATTCTATTTAGTTCATATGTTCATTCATTGTATACTTTGAGCTCTAAAATTTCTGTTTAATTTCATATTTATGTTTTTGATCTCTGTTGAACTTACCTTGTTCTCATATTGTTTTTGTGAATTTGTTAATTTTTTTGTTTATATTCTATTGTAGATCTCTGAGCATGTTTGAAAAATTGTTCTGAATTATCTGTCATGTATTCATTTATCTCCATTTCCTCAGGGTAAACTACTGGAAAATTTACTGTATTACATATTCTTTTTTCCATGTTTCCTCAAAATCTCTTTGACTTTCTGTTGGTATCTTCATATGTGAAGAAGCAGTTGCCTTTTCTAAACTTTATGGTCCAACTGTGGTAGGAGAAGTCTTTTTACCTCTGTGTTGGGCATGCTGAAGTGTGTTAGGATGTCTAATGGTGCACGGCACCATTGTGAGACTGTGTAGAGTATACAAATCCCAGGAAAAGGGAATATGGTGTTTCTTTGATTTGTTAAGGTACACAATATTGAAATCTAACATAGTATTGTGAGGGGTCTTCAGAGGTACTAATAACTATTGGGGTTCACAGCAGTATCTCCAGGTCCAGTAGCTAGGGATTAGGGCACTCAATATTGGTGACTCGACTCAGTGATGTGAACATAGTGAACTGAGAGACCAGCTGCATGTGACTATGTTTGGCAAAGTCTAGTTACAGACACATGTATTAGTGGAAATCAGAGTAAGCAGAAAGAGCTGATGCCAACTGTGGTTGTATGGGCATTTCCAGGGACTATGTATATAGGTGTATGCTATTGTGGTTATGAATCTTGCCACAGATAAATGTAATTAAAGGCAAGTGTCAACAGTCAAGTCAGAGGAACGTAGGTAAGTGGATTAATTATAAATGAGTCCAATGGAGCAGTTAGCTGCAGATGAGACCAGAGGTACAGGCCAGTGAGAAAAAATAAAGCCAAATTGTGGAGGAACTCCAAGCCAATCATGGGAAACTAGAAACAGACACTTCTATAGCTGCAAGACCATTCAATGTGGTATGCATACAACAACGGAAACCAACTGAGTTCCAGGCTGGTGGTGTGAAATCCTGAGCAAACTCATGATGCTTGTTGTCAGCTCTATCTGGTGTCTTACATTTGTGCAGCCACAGAGACCTGGGCTAGCTGCTGGTGTGGTATAGTAGTACAGTGAGTAGTGTGGGACTTAGTGGTTGGTGTCAATGAAATGAAAGTGATTGGTATCAGTGTGGGGCTAATGTTGGAAAATCTACAGGGGTCTCAATGGCTGTGGTGGCTTCTTCAGCACAGGCTTCAGTAAAAGCCAACAGCTTCCAAAGAAGCCAACGACTTCTTTTGGTAAAAGCTCTGGTCCTCTCCCCAGCAGGTCACTGGGACTGTGGTCATTCCTGCTGCATGAATGAGGGTGGCAGTCCTGATTTCCTTCCTTATTCCTGGACATTTCTGTATGTCTCAGCTTTATTGATCTGGGTTTGGTGAGACCAAAGAAGGTTCTTCATGTGGTGCCCTAAAAGACTGGGGAAACTGGTTGTTTCCCACTGTTCCAAACACCATGAAAGGAATTCTCACACCAAGCAATGCTGGAATGTGGGACAGAATGACACAACAAAATAAAGTTGTCTTCCTTTTCTTGGTGTGATTATTCTCATTGTGTTGATGAAGTTCTATAAGAGGACTCCAGTGTTTTCCCAAAGCAGTTTTGTTTCTGAATATCTATCTAATTGCTGATTTTTTTTTTGGAGGAATGGAAACTAAGTCTCCTATTCCACCATCTTGGTGGCTTCACCTAATTATTAAATTCTGTTTAATTTTTAGTGCAGTAAATACTTATTTTTGGATAGAAAAATAATTTTTTCTAATAGAAAATTCCCCAAAACAATTTATTGAATAGTTTACTGTCACTGAATTAAGATACTCAATTATTAATTCTAAACTTTTGGTCTTCATATTCCTAACTATTGACCTGTTTACTTTTTACATAAACTATCTGCTTTATAACTATCTCTATGATTTAAATAAATTTTATTATCTTGTAATATAAGCTTTTTATATCAAAGATTTTTTATCTCTTTTTTCTTTATATATACATTGGTTGAAAACATATAAAAAGAGAAGAAAGAAGAAAAAAATTGAGAACAAGATAAGGAGTCATTAAAATATTAAAGAAGAAGATGTAATTGTCTTTAGGACACTCTGACTCTCACACTGCTGTTTTCTGACCTACTTCTTATCTCTGCTGAGCCAAGCAGGATCAGTTATAATTTGGAGGCTGTCAAGCGTCACCCTTCTGCTCTGATTTGTAGCTGAAGCTCAAAGCTGTCTTTCATCTCTGCCTAGTATACATTTTGCATGCAAAGGAAAAGATTACTCCAGAGGATGGGCAACTCACCAAGGGCGAAGAAATTCTTTGTGGAAGTTTCCAGCCTCATGTAGATCTGCAATTATAGAAGTGAACGCAAGATTGAAGATGGATTTTTCCCTCTAAATCTTTCTTTGAGATCTAGGTAATACTATGTAAATTGCTTAGGATAAAAGGCAACTTGAAAGGTACCGGACTAGAGAAGGACATAGTCATAAAAACGGCTAATATTAAAGATGGTGATTGATTGGGGAAAGTCTCTGATGTGTTCTAAGACCATCAAAACCACCACTTTTTCTTTTAAGGCTTTCAAATATCTAATCACTGATTATTGATTCTTCAGATACTTTTAAATACTTATTATGGAAACCTATGTTCAGATTTAAAGGCCTCTATGGAAAATATCATTTATTCATACAGCAAATGTTTTCAATGTCCACAAATAAGAATTATAATTCCATTTAAAAACATGAAAAACATGATGCAGGTGAGTAGTTAAGCATAGTTCTACATAAAATCAGGGCATTTAAGGATTTATTTACACGAATCAAGTGTGAGAACATGGCTGTCAATATGGTCTTATAGAAATAATACTGTACCCAGGGGCAAGACAAGGTGAAAGCAAAAAGTGTGTCTGACAGTTCTATAGATCAGAGGAAACTCTAAGGAACTATGAGAAGGGAAGCAGCATAATAAGAGGATTAGTTAGAAAGGTTACTCTGACAGCTTCATGTCAGATGCGTTTATAGGAGATCCCAGAGGCTAAGACAGATGAAAGTCTGTTGGAATCCATAGTGATAGCCACGGGCTTGCCTTGAGCTCAAGGTTATTGAGTCCTTGTAGGCTGACTATTAGTTATCCCATTTGGGTGAACATCAGTAGCAGCTGTTTCTAGGTTTTTTTGTAAGTACAGACTCTTGGGCTTTACCTTCAGGCTTCTAATTCAGAAAGTCTAGAATATGGCCCAAGGATCTTCACTTTGAAGATGAAACTCTCCAAATAATTCCAAAGCTCAGTTGCATGGAATATACTTGTATGAACCAATGTGTTAGTGATGACCACTGCTGTTCTGCTCTTCATCCAGCTGCAAAGTTAGTTATCTCTTTTTTGTTTCCCCTATACAATCTATGCACAATATGTCCTTTGTGGAATACAGCATCTTCTTTGGGCAGCTCTATGAGTCTCCCTGTTATCTGTTCTCCCACAGAGAAACACAATTTGACTTATAGCCATTAATAGTGACTAAATTTCCCTTTCTAGAACTGAAAACACTATTGGATAAATATAATCACTTTATGCGATCAAAAAATGCTATAAAAATGATAAAATGGCAAAACATGAACAAGTAGCAGCATTTATCAATTCTATATATGTTGTATTTTTGAAAATTGAGATGATGTAATTGTACAATGTTGTTTCTTTACTGCCTCAATGTCAGTCTTCATTTTGGACTAAAATAGCACTTGTCACATCTATAACCTGCAGATCTTGAAGTAACACTTATATTTCCACTGAAGATTATGGGCTGATTTCATCCTTTTTCAAATTTATACATATACATTATACACACACACACACACACATATACACATATATACAAACACACATTTTAAAAAGTTATACACACATATATGTGTATATGTATGTGTGTGTGTGTGCGTGTGTGTGTATATGTATAACATCATTGCTCACTTTTGTGCAATGCATGTTTGTACGCTTTCTCCTTTCAGGTGTAGTCCCCGTAAAATTCCCACTACCAACTCACCCATGAACCATATCCATAGTCCCTGTGCTCTTCCATCCTGTTTTGATCCCTCTCCATTCCCCTCCCTTACAGAATATCTCTGATTTATAATTGCCTACTAGTTTTATTATTTTTTTTCCTGATCCCTTTTTTTTGTTTCCCTATAGTCCTCCTATAAATGAAACTTTCCAATATTTTTCTTTTTCCTTCTGGCTTATTTCACTGGGCATAATATCTTCTAGCTCCATACATGTTGCTGCAAATGGCATGAGTTTATATTTTTTGATTGTTGAGCAGTATTCCATTTTATATATGTATACCACCTCTTCTTGATAAAAATCATCTATTTTGGGGCTTTTGGGTTGTTTCCATTTCTTACCTATCGTAAATAGTGCTATAATAAGCATAGGGGTGCAGGTATCCTTTTTAATTGTTGTTTTGTTTTCTTTGTGTGTGTGTGTGTGTTCTTTGGGTAGATTCCTAGGAGTGGAATTTCTGGGTCATATGGTAGCTCCATTTTTATTAATTTGAGGAAACTCCCATGGGTCTCCATAGTGGCTGGATCAGTTTGTGTTCCCACCAGTAGTATAGGAGAGTTCTTTTATCTCCACATCTTCACCAACATTTGTTTCCTGTTTTTTTTTTTTTAATATGTGACATTCTCACTGGTGTGAGGTGGTATCTCATAGTGGTTTTGATTTGCATTTCCCTGATTAAAGTGATGTTGAACATTTTTTCGTATACCTGTTGGCCATTTGCATTTCCTTTCAATTTGATCTCCTTTAGCACTGAGCTATAGTCCGTTCATTTTTACCCTATCTATGCTCAGAGGATGACTCTGAAACCCTGCTACACTGCCCAAAAAATGGTTGGCAAAGTCTTACACTTGTTTTAGAACCTGATTCCTTTCTGACATAATTTCTTTGATTTCTTCTCCTATGCCCTCATTCCTTTTAAAAATTCTAGTCCTTGGAGCCTCCCTGGTGGCCCAAGGGCTTGTCTCAGCACTATGAAGCTGTCAGATCCCCAGCTAGGGGGCTAACCCACATGGCAGAGTAGACATCTCCCGTCTCACTTGCTGCTCCCCTCAGCAGTGTATTTCAGTTAATCTGCCTGTCCTGCTTCCCACTCTGTCTCTGGTGAATCCTCTCACACATCCCCACCCCCAGTTCTAGCTTATACCCCAGGTCTTGTATGCATAAATAAATAAATCTTTTAAAAAATGTTAATCTTCGCTAATGCAATGAACATAGAGTACAGATATTTCTTAGATATTGTGATCTCATTCCCTTTATTCCCTTTGGATACACACACACACACACACACACACACACACACACACACATACACACACCCCTCCAGAATGGGATTGCTAGATCATATTGTATTTTTTAATTGTTTTAAGAACTGCCATAATATTTTCCATTATGACTGTACCACTGCATTCCCACTATCAGTGCACAAGAATTCCTTTTGCTCCACACCTAGCATCTTCATCATCTCACTTCTCCCTCCCCTAGTGTGCCCTCATTTTGTCATGGTCCTTCTAATTTATTGTCCTTGCACTCCTGTTTACAAAAACCTTTCAAAGCTAACTTGATGCTCTGATTTTCTTATCCTCTTACCCTCTATCAAATGCATCCTTTAAATTTCCAATTTAATTCAATTGATTTTTGTTTGTATAGAAACTCCTTCTTTGTAAGGCAACTGATCCTATGTTATGAAGCACCATCATTTTTTAATCTTCTGAAAACATTGTTGACTTTGCATAACAAAGAATCATTTAATGAAGTACACTATAATTTTATTACTAGGATAGTTTTTGATTATGTTCTGAACACACATCATTAGTCCTGGTATTAGGACTACTGGAGTCATTCATTTCCAAGATGAATGGATGTCCCTTCACTGGGTTTTAAAAAATAAAGCATGCATATTCATTAGGAGAATTGACTGCTCCCAAATATCTAATTGATATCTCTATGTTTCTACAGTAAAGATAATGAGAAGTTCAAGGAATATGGTGAGATCCTAGATCACTGTCATATTTGGATGTGACATCATATATCACACATCATACATTGTGTGACCTGGATTGTGACTTCATTTCATCTATAAATCCAGACTACTAATATTTATGTAATAGTCATTGGAAAGGCAAAATAATATCTGCATACAGGTCTATTATACATATTATGTATGTACATGTATTGTGTGTGTGTATATATATATTTATATACATAAGATATAATTATATATATATGTAATTCAGATATTGTCTGAATTGTATTTGCCACTTAATCTATAATTTCCTTTCACCTAATGTAGTTTGGCTGATACTTTTTTCATGAAGTTGGAGAAATGAGTTTATGGCCTTTCACTTTTTCATATATGAAGGATTTAAACAGTGTGAGACACAATATTATTTGTGAAAGGACCCTTGAAATATTTCTTGAGAGATTCTTACTTTATCAATAAATTCCCGTAGATCAGTGTCATCCTTGTTGCTATACACCCCACTGCATCCCACATCAGTCAAGGGTTTTAACTAGAGATGGTCATCCTCACCCATTTTATTATGTGCTTCACATTATGTCTTCTATGATAATTTATTTTGTTCTTAATTCAATTAAAATATCATCCAATTGAAGCAGTATACTTGTCCCATTTCATAATGTACCAATAGTTTGCAATATTACAAAAACTGTGTTTATATTGCTTTTGTACACCTATTTCTATGTGCTTTGTTTGCAAATTAAAAGGCAAGCTGGAAGCAGGACATCACATTTTACTACTGCATAAATGCAATTATGTCTAATTTAGTTTGTACGTCTTGTGAATAAATTACTTTCAAGCAGACATATAGACAATTTTTATGAGAACCTTTCAGAGATAAATGTTCCATTTCGGTGCTCTCATACTTTGTCCCTCTCCTAGCATGCAGCCCTCAAGCTCTATCTATTCCACAGGGACTGGAACTGGGCTTTGAGCAAAAAAGAGAGTGCAGGAGTGGGTACAACTAGACATTTATGGTCCCTAAAATGAAAGTTAAAAAAAAGTGAGAGATTTGGAGGCATGAGTTCTGTTTTTCAACTGAGGGCCAAAAAATATTGATTCTTTTAATTTTTTTTTAATTGGGGTAATTTGGTACAATACCCTATGCAATCCAGAGATATAGGATCATACCTATATCCCCACACTCCACCTACCACAAAGTACCCATTATTCTCTACAATAGTCCAAATCCTCCCAACATTGTTTTCCCCCTTCCCTGTCTTGTAGAATCAATTCCCCAGTAAGATTCTAGATTTCTAGAAGTAAGATTTCTAGATTTTGTTATTGGTTTGGTTTGGTGACCCTTTGTTTCCTCTCTCTTTATTCCACATATAAGTGAAATCATCTGGCATTTTTCTATCTCCTTTTGACTTATTCTGCTTAGCATTATCTCCTCTAGTTCTATCCATGTTGTCACAAATGATGAAAGTTAATTTACATTTTTGTAGTCAAATAGTATTTTATTATGTGTATTTATTATGTCTTTCTTTTATTTTTAAAGATTTATTAATTTATGCATATGAGAACTGGGGTGTAGGCCAGAGGTGTGGGGTGGTGAGAGGATTCACCAGAGACAGAGCGGGGAATAGAACAGACAGATTGACCGAAGGTCACTGATGAGGGGAGCAGAGGGTGAAGCAGAGGAGGTCTGCTGTTCCATGTGGGAATCTCTCTGGCCAGGAATTGAACTCGTATTGCAGTGTTTGCAGATAACTTCATAGGCTAAGATTTAACCCATTGCACCACCAGGGAGGGCCTACTATGTCTTTCTAATCTTAATTTACTCTTCTGTCTTTGGGCACTTAGGTTGTTTCCCTAACATGACTGTTGTAAAATTATTACTATAAATGTGCATATGTCCCTTCAAATTACTATTTTTGCATTCTTCATAAGTTACTTAGCAATAAAACTGATGAGTCATATGGTAGATCTATTTTTAATATTTTGAGAAGCCTCCGTATTGTTTACTACAGGGTGTAACAAATCTACATTCACGACAATAGTGTTTTAGGGTTGCTTGTTCTCCACATCCTCACAATCATTAGTTGCTTCTGGACTTGGCAATTGGGGACATTTTCAAAGTCTGAAATGATAACTAATTGTGCTTTTGATTTGCTTTTCCTTGATGGTAAGTGATGATGAACATTTTTCCATAAGCATTTGGGTGATGTGATGTCTTCTTTGGAAAAGTTTCTATTTAAGTGTTCTGCCAATTTTTTAAATGGAGCTTTTGATTTTTTTTATGTTGAATTATATCAGTTCTTTATAGATCTTGGATGTCAGCACTTTGTCAGATGCACGATGTACAGATATTTTCTCCCATTCAGTAAGTTGTCTTTTATTGTCCTGATAGTTTCTTTCAATGTACAATTTTTTTTTTAGTTTTATGTATTCCATTTACTTATATTTAATATTGGTTCTCCTGCCATTGGAAATGAACCCAGAACAATAACACTGTCAAGCCTTTTGATAGTTTTCTTCAATGTGTTTTATGATTTTATGACTTATACTGATGTCTTTAATCCATTTTAATTTAATCTTTGTGTAAAGTGTGTGATGATGATCTAGTTCCATTCTTTGGCATGTGGCTCTCAAATTTTCCAAGAACCATTTGTTGAAGAGACTGTACACCCTCCAGTATAAACTTTTGTCTCCTTTGGAAAAGATCAACTATGTGGAGATGCACAGGTCTACTTCTGGTCTTTCAAATCTATCCCATTTATCAGTTCATTAGTTTTTGTTCTAGTACCATATTGTTTGATTATATGGAATTCTGAGTATAGTTTGAAATCTGGGAGCATCATGCCATAAATTTTCCTCTTGTCAGATTGTTTTGGTTATTCATAGTCTTCTGTGATTCCATATGAATTTCTATAATGTATAATTCCTATTTCTTTGAAGAATGCCATTTGGAATCTTGATAAGAATTACATTAAATCTGTAAACTACTTTGGATAAGATGGACATTTTAGCAATAGTAATTCTCCCCTTCTATGAGCAGGGACAATCTTTTGTTTATTTATTTTTAAATATATATTTTATTGTTATTTATATCTTTTAAATTTTGTATTCCCCTTGGGTAACTCACCACCAATTCACCTGTGATCCATCTCCGTGGTCCCTTGTGTCTTTTTCTACTCCATTTTGTGCCCTTATCCTCCCCCTCCCCCCACCCCCCAAGTGTCTCTCTCCTATTTGGTTTCCCTATAGTCCTGTTATAAGTTAAACCATTCGATAATTTTCTCTTTCTTTCTGTCTTGATTTGCTGAGTATGATCCTCTCTAATTCCATCCATGTCACTGCAAATTGCATGTGTTTATCTTCTTTGAATGCTGAATAGTATTCCATTGTGTATATGTACCATATCTTCTTGATCCAATCATCTATTTTTGGACATCTGGGTTGCTTCCATACCTTTGCTATTATGAACAGAGCCACAATGAACATACGGGTGCATGTTTCCTTTTGGATTAGTGTTTTTGTGTCCTTTGGGTAGATTCCCAAAAGTGGTATTGCTGGGTTGTATGGAAGCTAATCTTTTAATTTTTCTATCTTCTATTTCTTTTAAGAATGTACTGTCATTTTTACTGTAAAGGTCTTCATCTCCTTTGTTAAATTTACTTCTAGGTAAATTCTTTTTGATGAAATTGTGAATGTGTTTGCTTTCTTTATTTCTTTATTTCTTTCACTCTGAGCTCATTGTTTGCACACAGAAATAAAACTGATCTTTGTAAATAGATTTTGTACCTTGACATTTTATTTATATTTTCAATTACTTTTTTGTGGAATTAAAAAAATTTCTATGTATTTTTTTGTGTCATATGCAAGAAGTGATAGATTTACTTCGTTCCCTATTTCTATTCCTTTTATATCTTTCTCTTGCTAAATTGCTCTAGATAGGACTTCCAACAGTATATTATATAATTCTGGTAAAAGTGGACATCCTTGTTGTGTATTTAATCTTAGAGCAAAAGTTTTCAGTGTCTTACCATTGAGTATGATGCTAATTGTGCATTTCTCATATATGGCCTTTGTTATGTTGAGGTACATTCCATATCCCCAGCATTTTGAGGAAATTTATCATAAGTCAGTATTGAATCTTATCAAATTATTTTTCTGTATCTTTTGATATGATCATATGATTTATATATATGATTATGATTATATATGATCATATGGTTTCTATATAATATATTTATATATATATAATTGACATGGTGAATCACATTGCTTGGATTTTGGATATAGAACAAAACTTATGTCCCTGGAATAAATGCCACTTGTCATGATTTATGATCCTTTTGAAGTATTTTTGAATTTGGTGTACAAGATTTTCTTTAAAATTATTATGTCTATGCTCATCAATTTTATTGGTCTGTAGTTTTTTTTTCAATGTCTTTGTCAGATTTTGGTATCAGAGTAATATGGACTTCATAGTATGTGTTTAGAAATATTCCCTTTTACTCCATATTTTGGAAGAATTTGAAAAAAAAATAAGTATTAGTTTGTCTTTGAAGGTTTGGAAGAATTCTCTACTGAAGCTATCTGGTCTGAGGTTTTTGTTTTTGGTAGACTTTTGATTACTGTTAAATTTACTTTTTTGTGATTGGTCTGTTCATGTGCATTTTATTTGTTCCTGATTCTAGTTTCAGAGCATTGTAAGTTTCTAAGAATTTGTCCATTTCCTGTAGGTTATTAAATTTGCTGGCATGTAGATGTTCATGGTAATCTATTATCGTTGGCATTTCTGAATTGTATGTTGTTACTTCTCTGTCATTTATGATTCTAGCTGTTAGAATTTTCACTCTTAATAGTGAGTGTGGCTAGAGAACTATCTATTTTATTTATTTTTCAAAGAAACAGATTTAACCTCAACAATCCTTTGGATTGAATTTTTTTATTTCTATTTAGTTTGTTTCTGCTCTAATTTTTATATTGCTTTCTTTCTATTGTTTTGGGTTTGTTCTTTTTCTCTCACATTCATGAAAGCTATGGAGGCTTATTGGAGCTTTTTCCTTGTTTGTTTCTTGATGTGGGATGATGTTGTTATACATTTTTAAATTACATTTTATGCATCCCATAGGTTGTACCTTCATTCTGATTGATTGCCAGGTATTTTTAATTATTTTAAAGATTTATTTATTTATGCATACAAGAGATGGGGTGTGGGCCAGAGGTGGTGGTGTTGGTGAAAGAGTTCACCAGAGACAAAGTGGGAGCAGAACAGGAAGATTGACTTAAATACACTCTTGAGGGGAGCAGTGGGCAAGGCAGGAGAGGTCTGGTTGCCATATGGGAAGGTCCCTGTCCGGGGATGGAACTCATGCTGTAGTGGCTGGCAATAGCTTCATAGTGCTAAGACTTAATTCTTTACACTACCAGGGAGGCCCCGATTACTGGTTATTTTTTTAAAATTTCTTCTTTGAGTTCCCTCTTTATCCAATGGTTGTTCATTAGTGTGTTGTTCTATCTTCATGTACTAGAGGTTTATTCTGCTTTCTTTTGTTTATTGATTTCTACATTGATACCACTGTGACCAGATAATACAATTTTAGTCATAATAAATTCATTTACACTTGTTTTGTGACCTAAGATGCGGTTGATCTTGAAGACTGTCCCATCTATAATTGAGAAGAATGTATACTCAACTTTTATTGGATACAGTATGCTATAAATTATTAGCTACTAAATTCTTGTGGTCTAGTTCCTCATTTAAGGCTATTGTTTCCTTGTTTATTTTCTGTTTTGTTGATAAAAACAAATGTGAGTGTTGAATTCTCCTACTGTTATTTGCATTGCTACCAATATGTAATAATTGCCTTATATATTTTGGTTCTCTTTCATTTGTTAAATATTTCTTGATGTGAGTTATAGCATCCTGATGTATTTATCCCTTAATCATTATAGCGTGTCCATCCCTGCCTTTTGTTACCTTTTTTGGTCTGGGAATTTATTATATCTGATATAAATATAACTATCCATACCTTTTTGTGTATGTCACATTTGCTTGTAGGATTGTTTTCCAGTGTTTTACCTTGAGTCTATATTTATATTTGGAATTCAGATAAGTTTTCTAGAGACAGTAAAAATTTGAGTTTTGTATTCTCATCCATCTGGCTACTCTGTGCCTTTTGATTAGTGAATTAATCCATTTACCTTTATGGTGATTATTGACATAAAATTATGTATTATTATAAATTTGATTTGTAATTTTATGTTATTCATTTTTCTTTTTTCTTCTTTTTTTGCTTTGTTTTGATGGATTCTTCTCTTCAGTTTAGATGGGAAAGTTCCTTTCAATATTTCTTTTAAGGGGTGTCTAATGCTGACATATTTCCTCAGTTTCTCTTTGCTAGGGAGAACTTTTATTTCTTCTTTATACCTGAAGGAGAGTCTTGCAGGATGCATTATTCTTAATGGCCATTTTTTTTTCATTCAGTATTTTAGTATTTTGTTCCATTTTCTTTTTGTCCATAGATTTTCCTATGAGAAAGTTGATACTAGCTGATGAGATTATCTTTATGAGTTGCCTACTTCTTTTCCTAGTCACTTTCACTATTCTTTGTTTGTCTTGAACTTTTGGTAGTGTCACATCTATGTGTTTCATGCCATATAAAATGTTTCATTCTATACAGTATTCCACTATGTCAAATATCCCAAGAATGTCCCTGTATATTCCTTATGCACTTTCATAGATATACAGAAGCTATGGTTTTTGTGCAAGATGGTGACAGAATGAACTGTGAGACCATTAAGAATCTGGAAGTTCTTACAGAATTGTCTCATTCCTTTTATTATCTCTGACTTAAAACCACACAAAGTTAATAGGAATGATTCTCTCTGATGTACAAGGGAGGAAAATGAAAGAGAATGGGGAAAAAGAGTATATGTGGAGAAGGAAATACTACTTTAAGGTGATGGATTGAGTTTCATTTTTACCTGTAAGGTAAAATACTCTTCCTAACATCTTTTTTTTTTAATGCACGATAAAGACTAACTTGTTGGTTTATTGTTTGTTTTAATAAAACAGAGTCACAGAAATTATTAGCTAGAAAGGAACACATAGAATATTACAGAGGTAACCTGTTCCATCTACAAGATTTATAAATTGATATTTTGTCTTGGAAAGTACAATTAATGAACAGAAATTAGAAATTGAATATTTAAATAGGAAAAGAAAAGAGTTTCAGCATGCAAATGTATCAATAGAGGAGTTTGTTTTGTTTTGTTTTGTTTTCAGAAAGCTATGGAAGCAGGGTAGACCAAAAGGAGGACAAAATTAGTGAACCTTAAATAATGATGACCAAAGATGCAGGTGGAAGAAGAAAGAGAATTACAAAGGAATAAGAAACACTTCAAGATTTATCCAACTCCATTAGGAAAGGCAACATAAGAATATGGGTAACTTTAGAAAAATGGAAAAATATCATTGTTTTTTTAATGAAAAGGTCAATGTAAGATACATGGCACACAAGTCTATTTATATGCAATTCAATAACAGGCAAAACAAATCCATGTAGAAGTCATTATAATGATTACTTTTGCAACAAAGATTAAAGTACAAAGGCATGGAAGAACTTCTGGGGTGAGGAAATATTCTATATCTTTATCTCAATGACAGTCATCAGTTAAAAATTCACTAGCATGCATACTTAAGATATTTACATTTCATTTTATCTAAATTAGTTCCCAAATTTTAAAAGGCAAAGATAGTGATGATTCCAACAGCAGTAGTGAATGCTTTCCCAATGACTGAACTCTTGATATTTTCTTGACATTATGAAAAGCACCATGAATTTTTAACATACAAATGAAGAGAGGGTAAATAATATCACTAAAATACAACAGAACCAAAATACATGAAAATACTAGCACTAGTTTTTGTATATTATTGCTCCTCTATTTAAAAAAAGTAGTGAATGTTGGAGGCGAACAGTTTTCCCCTTATTAAATGTCTATATGGTAGCAATTATATCTCAATTATTGCGTATCAGTGCTATAGCAATGACAAAAAATGGACTTTTACATTAAAAATCTTCCATCTGGGACCTCCCCGGTGGCGCAGCGGTTAAGCACTGTGCTGTGGAGCTGTAGGCAGCGGCGACGCGAGTTCCACGCCCGGCCAGGGAGAATCCCACATGGCGCGGCAGACCTCTCCTGCCTTGCCCGCTGCTCCCCTCAGCAGTGTATTTCTGATCTGCCTGTTCTGCTCCCCACTCTGCCTCTGGTGAACCCTTTCACCGCCCCATGCCTCTGGCCTGTACCCCAACTTGTATGTATAAATAAATCTAAAAAGAAAAAAAAGTAAAAAAAAAAATCTTCCTTCTGAAAGGAAGGTAAATCATTGTTTATAACATTGATATTTTAATTGTAACGACAAATATTAGACAACTAAATAATTTATTCCAAATCACAGTATGCTGTGAGAAAGAAATATAATCCTTTCTTTATTCTATTGTCCTATACCCTTAGTCACTTTCCGTGGTTCATTTTTCACCTAAATGTTCCTTGAAAATCAATGTTCCCTATTTCCTCATCTGTTTTTCAAACTCTGGGAAGCTTTCCTGAATATATCATTTATTCCCAATTTCTGTCACTATATTTCCTTGTCTTTGATGAACATAACTCACATCTACTTTCTAAAGCCAATTTCAGTTTTTTTTTGTCTATAACCAAAGTCAATATCTTTCTACCCAAATTTGCTTTTCCTATAAGAAAACTGGACCTACTAGTCAACTTAAGGCCTGTGGGCAGTTTTGACCTGACATGCACCCTCTACAACTAATTTTCTATTACTTCCTGTCTTTCATACTCACTCTCTTCATTCCACTGATTTAATCTCAACTCAACTCTCATTATATCTTATCTGAACTTCTGTAACAGTCTCCAATTCCTTTTTTTTAAAAGATTTATTTTTATTTATTTATACATACACATACTGGGACGTAGGCCAGAGGTGTGGGGGTGAGAGTATTCACCAGAGACAGAGTGGGGAACAGAACATGTGGATTGACTGAACACCGCTAAGGGGTAGCAGCAGAGAAGACCAGAGAGGTCTGCTCTGCCACATGTACGTTAGCTCCCTGGACAGGGATCAAACTAAGGCCTTAGCAGTGATAGTGCTGAGACGTAACCTCTAGGCCACCAGAGAGGCCTACAGTCTCCAATTTAACTAGCAAAAATCAATTTCCACACCATGAACTATGCAACAGGACACTTATTGAGCTTCAAATCTGATTATTTCAAACTTCTGCTTAAGTATCCATATTTGCTTAAAGTCCACTGAGTGAGAAAAGTGCAAAAAGCCTTTGCGATCAAACCCAGATGTCCAATTCTGAAAGTGATGGTACTGCTGTAGAGAAGGCTCTCCTAGGTAACAAGGTAAATGTGAGAATTAGAGGACAGCATTAAGAGGAAAATTGGTAATGAGGATAGTAACCATGGATAAAGTCAGTTTGGATGCCTTTGGAAAGTGTTCATTAAAGTCACTGGAGGGTGTGTTAGTACTGGTAACTTTGAAATATTCTCTTATAATCTTCATTATTTTTTTTCAGGTTTATTTTATTTATTTACACATACAAAAACTGGGGACTCAGCCAGTAGTGCAGGGGGTGAGAGGATTCACCAGAAACAGTGGGGAACAGAACAGGTGCTCCCTGGCACTGGTGTAGACAATGCTCTTCTAGGTTACAAAGCAAATATGAGAATCTGTTTAGATATCACATCATTCTACTCAACACAACCAACCAGTAAATCAGTATTTCACATTCTTCTTAGTCACTTTTCCTCATTCAATTTCATCTTCCTGTGACAGTGCAGAGTTACCTTAGATATCAGTGGAAAATTTTGCATCATTAAAGATACTGCTGGGCCTCCTTGGTGGCATGAGGGTTTAAGTCTTAGCACTACAAAGCTGTAGCTACTGCAGCACCGAGTTTGATCCCTAGCCAGGGAGCCGACCCATATGAGGCACAACAGACCACTCCTGTCTCACCCACTGCTCCCTTCAGCACTGTATTTCAGTCAATCTGCCTATTCTGCTCCCCACTCTGTGTCTGGTGAAGCCCCTCACTCTCCCCACCTCTTGCCTACATACCAGCTCTTGTATGCATAAATAAATAAATCCATAAATATTAAAAAATACATTAAAAATACTGTTAAGAGTTAAAAGGTCATATATATATATATATATATATATATATATATATATATCTTCAACGATTTTTTTCATATTATTTGTGAATTTTTTTTTAAGATTTATTTATTTATACATACAAGCTGGTGTACAGGCCAGAGGCGTGGGGCGGCGAGAGGGTTCACCAGCGACAGAGTGGGGAGCAGAACAGGCAGATCAGAAATACACTGCTGAGGGGAGCAGCGGGCGAGGCAGGCGAGGTCTGCCGCGCCATGTGGTACTCTTCCCGGCTGGGCGTCGAACTGGCATGGCACGCTGCTGACAGCTCCACAGCGCAGCACTCAACTGCTGCGCCACCAAGGAGGCCCTATTTGTGAATATTATTGCATAACGGGTTAAGCCTCTAAAGGCTTTACCCTATCCTAAAATTTATAAATCTGTTAAAAATACAAGAGGAGGGCCTCCCCGGTGGCGCAGCGGTTAAGCGCTGCGCTGTGGAGCTGTCGGCAGCAGCGATGCGAGTTCGACGCCCAGCCAGGGAGAATCCCACATGGTGCGGCAGACCTCTCCTGCCTGGCCCGCTGCTACCCACAGCAGTGTATTTCTGATCTGCCTGTTCTGTTCCCCACTCTGTCTCTGGTGAACCCTCTCACCACTCCACACCTCTGGCCTGTACCCCGGCTGTAAGTATAAATAAATAAATCTTTAAAAATAAAAAACATACAAGAGGATGTGACCCTGATGGAAAGCTGTCATTGAATTATGATATTAGAATCATTGTTTACTTTTTCAGTTCTCAACATTATGTAATCATTTACCAAGTGCAATAAAGCAACTAAAATAAATGAGATTGACAAAATGCAGAACAACAGAAACTGAAACTAATTGTCAAGGGCTGAATGTAGCTGAAGACCAAGATGAGGAATTAAGGAAAATTCTCTGATATGCATTTAGGTCATGATAATTCTATGTCATCAGTTAAAGAGATTTAACTCCCTGTCATCTCTGAAAATTTCCCATGCATCATTCCTTCTCTCATCCTGGTTGACTGGTCTATTTTTTCTCTCAACATTCTTATCTTTCTGACAATTTCATAGTTTTCCAGGTCAGTTTACACCTTCGGTCCTACTCCCTATTGTGAGCTCTCACTCTGCTTGACACTCTGGCTTCACCTTTGCAGCACATTGAAAATTTTCTAATCTCTAGGATCAGAAAAGGAATCCCCATATCACGCTAGGTCAGAGAGTAACATCTTGTTAGACATTGTAGAACAGAACAAATGAAGATTTCGTTCTATAGACAGAATTAATTCTGCTTAGTGTTCTTTGAATTTCTTAGTTGTGTGATTTGGTTTGGTAATTTTAGAAGGTTCTAGCCATTATTTCTTCAATTTTTTTTTTCTGTCCCTGTATTGTCATTCTGAGATTACAATTAAGCATATGTTACAACGTTTGATATTGCCCACATGTTCTGTTTTTAAAATTTTTATTTCATTTTTTTACCACTGCTTTTTCTCTTTGCATTCCAGTTTGAGGAGTTTCTATTCATTTATATTCGAGATCACTGTTATTTTTTTCTAAGCTGTGTTGAGTCTATTGATGTATTGATCAAATAAATTAGTTATTTACGTTGTTGTACCATTATTCTCAGCATTTCCATTTGATTCATTTTTTAAATTTTCATCTATTTACTGAAATAATTTGTTTGGTTTTGCATGTTGTCATGTTTTCTAATTTTTGCATCAGATACAGTAACATACTAAGTATACTAAGTATAGTTTAAAAGAAAATTCTTGTCTCATAATTCTAAGATCTGTGTCAGACCTTGTCTAGTTCTGTTGACTACTCTGTCACTTCTATAGGACTTTTTCATGCATTTTGTTAAGCTAAATTAAATTTTGGTGAAAATTAGAGGTGTGGAGAACAGGAATTGGTAAATGTAGTATAGGTGGAGGAAATCAGCTCTCCTGTTGCAAAGCATTATGTGGACTTTTGTGCTAATGTTGTCATGATCAAAGTGGCTCTTGAAGTTTATTTTCATTATAGGCAACTGAGCTTTCTAACTTCTTTTTCTGTTGCTTTCTTTTTGTCTCTTGGCTGACAATGAGTCTCTTTGTATACTGCTTCCTGGAGAGTCTGTTTCTGCATTGCCCACTTGTATTCCACAGTTGTGTTTATTCACTGCTAGTGTCAATTGTGTAAGGTGTGTGGCTAGGGACAGAGCTCTTTGATGTTCTCATTTGCTGAAGATTTTGGGCAAGTACTTTACCTGGGTTTCAGGCATGTGGCTTTCATCAATGTTCCTGTCCCTCTTCCTGAGGTAAAAATTCTTCCTAATCCATCCTCAGTCTCCTTTTTTCTCCAACTGAATTGCTTTTAAAGACTTTTCTCCTGCAGAATAAGGTTTTCACTAATTAGAAGAATTATGCAAGATGCCTCTGGCTAGAGATTTAATGTTAGTCTTTGTTCCCATTATCTTTTAAATGATTGTCCCAATCAATGTTGCAGGCTTTTTTCTCCATAAGAGAGACAGAGGAATAGAGTCTGTCAGGGTTAGGATTAGAAGCAGCCTTACCCAGTGTCCTCACCTTACATAGGGGTTGACTAAGTCACGTGAAAAAAATTCCATGGTCCCATACTTGTGAGTGAATTAGTAAAGCGTTTCAAGACATAAGATTTTTTTTTTCTTAAAAAAAATATAACCTAGATGTTTTTTGTTCCAACATAGATGAGAAATTTATGTCCTACTTTCAGCTGGTACATTTCCACAAAATACCTCTGAAATAATCACCTCTAAATGAAATAAGCTTTATCTTAGTGCTTTCAACATGGTTAATTTGATGTTTAAAAATAAGTTAGTATCCCTTCTAATTTGGGGAGTATTTAATCATGACAATTAAATGTTAAACAGTTATGTGCTGTTGGAGATACATTCTACCACCTTGGTGGTATGCAGATATTGGGGTGGGGGTAGAAAGAAGCATAGACACAGAATATAAGAGAAAATCTAGGGAAGAAGTGGGCACAGAAGTACTAAATATAGTCCTGATATGAAACACGTCATCTTAAATAAAGGCCCGGTATTGAATTTTGGAATTATGGTATGTGAGTTTGTCTAATCCAGACCAGGATATTTGGGAGGAATGACATCAAGTACTCACTCCTGCATGCAGCCTCTGTGGATGGAAATTTACATAAATAATTTACATAAATAATCTACTATTTGTCATTAAAGTAACAAGAACTATATTTATATTATTCACAAAAGGTGTCATCAGAACTAGAATTTGATAATTGACCTGTAGTAAAGTTTTCCAGTAATCTTTCCTGGTCATTCCAACACCATGTTTCCATTATTTGAAGTTTTTTTTTTTTTTTATTTGTTCAAGCTGGGGTACAGGCCAGAGACGGAGGGCGGTGAGAGGGTTCACCAGAGACAGAGCGGGAAGCAGAACAGGCAGATCAGAAACACACTGCTGAGTGGAGCAGCAGGAGAGGCAGGAGAGGTCTGCCGCACCATGTGGGACTCTCCCTGGCTGGGCGTCGAACCCGCATCGCGCGGCTGACAGCTCCACAGCCCAGTGCCCAACGGCTGCGCCACCAGGGAGGCCCCATTATCTGAAGTTTTAAACAGGTCATTGCTTGTGTAGGCCTCTAAGACTTCCCATACGAATCTGAGAAAGGAGAAATGGCCACCACTCAGTGATGCAAGAAATGTGAGCTCCTATCCATATCCCATTTTCAGTAGTGCCCAAACACTGCTCGTGATACTGTTACTATCAAGCACAGTGGATAAAAGCTGCTCCAGGATTTAAGGTGGTCAGCATCCAAAATGTTGTTTCAAGGAGGTTGTAAATCACAAAGAATTATTTTTACATCAAATTTTAAGGCCAATTAATACCAAATTGAGTTCACTCATTGCCTGGGAATGGTCAGTTAACTAAAGAGTCTGGCACAAAGATATAGGTCAGATTTAGGAACAGATTCATTGGACTACCATTCAAATTATAAAACATTATGAACATTTGGAAGAGAAAATTTCAAATACATCTATGTCTCAATGCATCTGTTTACATGTATCGGTGTTAAGGGAACATTAGAGAATCCTAACAATAAGTAAGCTTCTGAAATTATTTTCACCAAAAATGGAAGCTCCAGTCTAACAATTTCAATATATGGCCACTTCTAATTCCTAATCTAAACTCTGTTTCGCTTTTCCTGTCATTAATGACAACAAAGCAAATCTTACTGGTGATATATTTTTTAGGGAAATATATACCAAGTACACTCATTGTTCATGATTTAAATATCTATTATATGAATGTTGTTTCAAGATTTTTAATATCCCTTTAACCCAGAGAAAAAGGTTATGATCGTATGGAAAGTAAATAAAGAAATCTCAACTAAACTTATAGTTGCAAAGACCTGTCGGGGGCGGGGGAGACTCTCACAAATTATTTGTTTGACATAAAAGGATAAAGTCTTTTCTACTACTCACTTTTCATCTATAAAATTAAGTCTCTTTCTTTTGTTTCTTTGGATTTGCATATCACCCACTGTATGTTCACATCTCCTAAATTGCACTGTTTTGGCTATTCCTGAGCAAACCCATTTTGCTATGAGATAACTCGCTGTTTAATTTTTCAGATCAACATTTGTATAGATATCTGTCCCATTAATGTTTCTTCATCTTAAAAATGCACTCATAGCTTTGAAAGTGTTTGTGATTCTATGAAAAAATACAATGTGAAAGAGTCAACTATTGTCAATTTTACCTTTTTTTATTCTTTTTTGATTTGGGAGACAAACTATATATTCACAAATATCAGTTTTTAATACAAAAATCCGTGAATGAATTTCTCAGATTTTAGAAACTTGATACCATAGTTTCTAAAGCTTGATAACCTTTATCTTTGTAAAGGACCAACTCTTAGATTTTCCATTTACACAGTCAGTAACATTAAAAGAATGCAATGTGAAAATAACATCTTTTGACTGCTAACTGCTGTCATTCTATTCTTAAATACTCAGCATAGATTGGTATTTCTAATATCAAAATGAGTTGGCAATTTCAGGTATATCCCATACACTGAAGTCACTTGAGAAAAAGATAGGGATTTGAGGGAAATAAATGTTCTTTTGGACTCAGAGTTCATGCATTATACCCCATTAAAACTTAAAGGAATTAATCATAACCTCCAGTAAAAATTACCAGGAAATAAACATTCTTAAGCCATCTTGAGATCATTGGGCACTTCAGAGGTGAAAGTAGAGGGTACTCTGTGCCCCTTGTCTCTTTCCTCTGTATCTGTGTGATTATTCCACGACACACATTATTCACTCCCAAACACTTCATTTGCTTTCAATTTTATGCCTTTTTATATGTTACTCTTTTTTTTAAAGATTTATTTATGTATTCATACAAGAACTGGGGTGTAGGCCAGAGGTGTGGGATGGTGAGAGGGTTCACCAGAGGCAGAGTGGTAGTAGAACAGGTGGATCAACTGAAGTACACTGCTGAGGGGAGCAGCAGGCGAGGCAGGAGAGGTTTGCTGTGCCATGTGGGAAGATCCCTGGCCAGGGATCGAACTCGTGCTGCAGTGGCTGTGGATCACTTCATAGGCTGAGACTTAACCCATTGCACCACCAAGGAGGCCCCTATATGCTATTCTTTTCCCATAATTTTTTTTCACATGTCTCCTTACGGGAAAATACCATGCCAAACTTCCCTCTTGCTAAATAAAGAATTTATTTCTCCTAAATAAAGGACTAATGACTCTTCCTTCTGTTCTCACAGAGATATTTTTAAATATCTTTCTGTTTTATTTAACCATAATTACTGGGAATCAGGACTATGTCTGTCTGGTGTACACCCCTGCACTCTCAATACCCAGCTCACATCCAAAAACACAAAGCTTTTGATTAGGGTTTGGACAGCAAAAAAGAAATCAGATACCAATCTCCACAGGCCTTGACAACATTATCCTTGTGCACAACATCTGTTTGTCAACAATTCATTTCGCTATTACTTTTTTTCTTTAAATTCTCCCTGTGTTAATGAAAAGTACTTCAGTGAAGTGTCTAATAAAGACACAATTACTAAATAAGCATTTAAGGGCCTGCTCTATTATTGTCTCTAACATAAAAGCAAAAAGCAAAAATAAAACCTCAACATTTATAGATCATGACCAGTTACAAGAGATTTTTCATAATACAAGCATTACCTCAAAGTAGTTGTGCACTTTGTTAGTTGGCTTGGAGTGACAGACAAAAGATTAGTGTAATATACCTCTTCATAAACTTAACTAGCTTTACTAAAGAAGCCACCCCACCAACACTGAAATGACTAATTTTACAAAGCACCTCCTCATCTTGGTTCACTTATTCAATAGTGTGCTAATTTTTCATATTAAACCACCATCTAGAAATCAGTAATGTTATATTGCAAGTGGACCTGAGAAATGCCTCATCATACTAATTGACTCACCATTCTTTAAGCTGAGTGTCTTCTCTTCTATTCTGGTCATCAGTTAACCCTACTGGTAGTCCTTGTCTGTGACATTAAGCTTTGTCCCTGCTACCCAGTGGGATTATACAACATTTCTTGTAGCCAACTGGAATCTGATGACTCACAATATTTTTTGCTTTCCAGGGCCCTTGAGGTAAGATTCACATGCCATTTTAACTTGAGCCACCATTGTTCTCTCTGCCTTCCTCTCATTAAGGGATTGCAAAGAAATTAGATCTAGAAGTCAGGTAGGTAGAAGTCTAGGATAGTTGTAAGAAGCTAGGATAATTGTGAACTTCCTGAGTTTCCAGAAAATTGATAAACTGGGACTGTATCATATTCTCAAGTGTTTTAAAATGCTTTTACTTATTCTAAGTTCTTAGTATTTGCATTTATTTCTCTTTTAACATTTCATTTTTATCAAGATATCAAAATATGTGTTTTAAGTATGAAACAAGACAATTAGGAAAAAGTTTTGCTTGATTCCATTTTTTCCCATTGTTAGGTAAAATTACTTTAATATTATTTATTGAAGACAAAAAAGAATCATAAAAACACAAAAATATCAGAAACAAAATAATTACCACCAGCCCTTATATCCTCTTCACCCTTTCTCCCCCTCTGCCCCTCATCCTCTTGATGTCTGGTAACCTCAGTTTAGTTATCAATATCCACTATTTCATTTTTATTTTGTTTTGTAAATTCATCTTTTTTATATTACCATATATATATATATATATATATATATATATATATAAAGTCACATATATATGATAAGATAAAGACAAATACTGATACTGAGTGATTTCATATAATGAGTGATTACTCAGTATTTGCCTTTATCTTTCTGGCTAACTTTATTTCATATAATCTCAAGTTACTTTCATTGTGCAACAAATAGCAAAATTTCACCTTTTCTTATAGTTGAATGGTATTTCATTTGTGTATATACCACATATTCTTTATCCAATGATAAAACACTAACATTGTGTCCATGCCTCATATTATAAACAATGCCACAATAAACACCATGGAACATGTAATTTTTCACGTTGGTGGTTTTATGTTTACCATATAGATATCTAGAAGTGGGATTGCTAGATAATATGGTCTCTCTATGTTTGACTATTTAAGAAAAGTCTAGACCAGTTTACAAAACGGCTATGCCAATTTACCTTTCAAACAGCAGAATATAAGTGTTCTTTCTCTGCATCCTCTCCAACACGTGATTTTAAGAGCCTTTTTTTTTTATGATGGTATTCATAACAACTTTAATCTTTAACCTTTTCTTTTGGTTATAATACACACTAGTATTTCTAGACAATAGATGTAGGTTATAAATTCTCTTTATTTCAGTTTTAAGCATTGTGTGTTGAAAATTACAATTTGTTAGATGACCCCCTCATATGCACACACATAAATACAGACATCACATACACATACAAATCTACACATACACACAGCTGCACAAGTGCACACACATGCAAAGGCACAGCCACATCACTTTCATCTTCTCCTATGTTATTCATGTAGCTTTGTAGTAAATCAGTATTTTATATTACATTTCCATCATTAAACAAGCATTACGCATTTCTAAGTAATGGAATATATTTTAAATGCAATTTTAATTTATATGAATTTCTAGTCTCATCCAAACTTTTATTTTTAACTTTCTCTAAGTTTTTTCTCACACAAGTTTCTCTGTCTTTCTCTCATTGTTTTCTTTATGACTTTGGTCTAATTTCAGTGGCCTCCAAGATTGATCAGAGTCTTCTTAAAGTGTCATTGTAAAAGGTCATGAGAGGGGCCTGAGAACCCAGAGTTTACTGTAGGACGACCTCAGGTGGACCATGATATAGCCAAATCCAGAATTTCCACAAAGATACAATTAGGACGAGTGGACCTTTCTGCATTTGTAGCTTCATATTTCAATATTCCTTAAGTTTAGCTCTCATAAATATTCTCAGCTGCACATTTCTTTGGAGAGAGATTGGAGTCTTCAGCTGGTCCTGGCAGCATAACAGGGAAGGGTGAAAATGAGCACTCCATGATCCAGCTACAGATTAGTATACAAGAAAGCCCAATTGGGCACCCCACCTCTTTATGGTGGCAGTATCAATGTGCTTAGTTCTTGGGCAAATCTATTTGGTTTATGAATACCTGCGCTTAGGTCTTTTTTCACATGTATCTTCCTAGATAGTGTCATCTCATGTCTATAGTAAGACACTTTGTTTATCGATCAATGTATTCTTACACACTACTCTCATCTAAGTAAAACATGTGCTTTACAGCTTATTAAGAAGTGAATGTGAGATTAATTTTTGAGACATTGAATGTATGAAGCTTTTTATTTTACTTTATATTTGAATTATAATTTGGTTAGGTCTAGAATTAAAGATTGTAACTATCGTTAGTGCGATAATGTCATTGCACTTAATTATGTTACCTAAAATCATTCAAGTTCTTGACCCTTTGGAATGGTGTCCAAACTTTGATAGTTTTAGAAATATGTTCACAAATCTTTCATAATCATCTACTCAAGATTTGCATGTTAATTTACAGCTCTTGAATGTGAGATGAACTATTTTTTATTCTCTGCTTCAGTCAAAGCTGGTAGTTTCTTCAAATATAATTCTTTGGAAAAAAAATGTGTATCTTCTGTGAATCTTTCTGGGGTTCTCATATCTAGATGAATGACATACTGACACATTCCTTTAAGATGAGGGATACTCCACATCAGATTTTTTTTTCTCAGACCTATGAGTCACACTCACCCCGATTCTATCCAGAGGGTATTTTGCTTAACTGATTGTTTTTCAGGGGTACCATTTTAGATCTTTCTTAAAAATTAACAGAATATTTTATATCGCAATTTTGACATTGTCTTTGGAATTTCTTCCCCCCATGAAAGTATCCAGGATTTTGACTTAAAAGTAATTTATAGGGGGGCCTCCCTGGTGGCGCAGCGGTTAAGCGCTGTGCTGTGGAGCTGTCGGCAGCAGCGACGCGAGTTCGATGCCCGGCCAGGGAGAATCCCACATGGCACGGCAGACCTCTCCTGCCTTGCCCGCTGCTCCCCTCAGCAGTGTATTTCTGATCTGCCTGTTCTGCTACCCAGTCTGGCTCTGGTGAACCCTCTCGCCGCCCCGTGCCTCCGGCCTCTACCCCAGCTTGTAGGTATAAATAAAAAATAAATCT
>PVIJ01012807.1:0-47935 GCA_004024925.1 Scalopus aquaticus
GGGGGAGGAAGGAGCCGGAAGGAGGGAAGGGAAAGGGCACAAAATGGAATAGAAAAGAACACAAGGGACCATGGAGATGGATCACGGGTGAATTGGTGGTGGGCTACCCAAGGGAAATGCAAAATGTAAAAGACATAAATAACAATAAAAATATATATTATAAAAAAAAAAAAAAGAAAACACAATAAAAGCTCTGAGCTGGGCCTTGCCCTTACTACTTTTTGCCTCGTAACTGATAGTGGCAGTTCTCCATGTGGGCCTGTGTGGCATGGCTTGTCCCTTCTTTTCAGGAAATGTAAGTCATATAAATCTCCTTTCAATGGCACTAACCTTTCTACTGGCATCATTCAATTACTTCTGCAAATTAGAATCCCATGAATAGCAATTGCAATAACCACTATTATTTTATCACCTGGTTTGTATCTCTTCCTAATATAAAGCAAACTTAATAAAGTCATGGGCCTATGTCTGTTTTGTCCTATCTCTGGTTCTTAGCACAGTAGCTGTCATATAATAGGACTTCAATAGATATGTTTAATGAATGAAGGAGTGAATGAATGAATGTGTCTTGTCCAACTTCTGACAATATTACCCAGTCTTTGAGTTCCTCTAGGGCAGACATTTTTATCCTACTATTGCTCTTAATATGACTATGCTCTATCTCAGTGTCTGACAATCAGTTAAAAGTGCAGCAATTGTTTGGTCTAATTCATGTAAACTAGTCTACTGCATTCTGCTTCAGTTCTGCTGATGCTCAGAACTCTCAGAAGTCCCCTCAAGTTCTGGGGACAACAATAACTCTTGCTCTCAATGGAACACTCTTTATTGCATCTTTTTTAAGGGGCTTCTCACAGAGTATATGCGCATGACAAACAGAGAGATGGGTCCCAGGTTCAGAGTCCTGCCCTGTCCCAACTTTGAATGTCTTGAATAAGTAAACTGATCCTTAGAAAAGTTGTCTCTTTCTCTCTTCCTGAGTGTACAAGTGTGGACAAGATAAATATAAAACATTCAATGCCTTCAGTATAAATTTCATCGGTGTTCAATTAGAAGATTTCTCAAGAGCTTTATGACCTTTATGAGTTCATGGTTCATCTTATGGTTGCCCAACATCACTGCAAGTTTTTAGTCCGATTGTTTGTCAGGTCTACTGAACTATAAGTCAAAATTCAGTACTTAGGACCTCCCTGGTGGCGCAGGGGTTAAAGTCTCAGTGCTATCAAGCTATTGCCAGTCATTGCAGCAGGAGTTCAATCCCCAGCCAGGGAGTTAACCCACATGGTGCAGCAGATCTCTCCTGTCTCTCCCGTTGCCTCCCTCAGCAGTGTCTTTCGGTAGATCCATCTGTCTTGCTTCGCATTCTCTCTCTCTCTCTCTCTCTCTCTCTCTCTCTCTCTCTCTCTCTCTCTCTCTCTCTCACACACACACACACACACACACTCTCTCCTCTGGCCTACAGCCCAGTTCTTGTATGCATAAATAAATAAAAATAAATCTTTAAAAAATTCATGCTCAGCAAAATAAGCCAGAAAGAAAGAGAAAAATATTGAATGGTTTCACTTATAACAGGAATATAGGGGAGCCAAATAAGAAAGAGGCATTCAGCAAGGGAAGGGTAGGGTAAGGGCTCAAAACAGGGTAGAAAAGAGTACAAGGGACTATGGTGATGATTCATAGGTGAATTGGTGGTGGGTAACCCACGGGGAAGACACAAGAATGTAAAAGATACAAATAAAAAATAAATAAAAAGAAAAAA
Source organism: Scalopus aquaticus (assembly GCA_004024925.1). Classification (NCBI taxonomy): domain Eukaryota; kingdom Metazoa; phylum Chordata; class Mammalia; order Eulipotyphla; family Talpidae; genus Scalopus; species Scalopus aquaticus. The sequence continues at coordinate 1,757 of PVIJ01012807.1, forward strand.
GAATCAGTACTTAGTCTTTACCTTCAAGGTATGTAGACACATGCAGACTGTGGAACACTCATTGTTTAGATTACATTGATTCAGTTTCTATTTATAGCTACTATATTCCTAAAATGTATTTTAAGCCCAACTCTTGGGGATTCATTTTCTTCTCAGTCTTGAAATTCCAGCATACTCTCTTTGAGTCTGGGAAGATTTTGCTTGATAATAATGACTGACATTACTGAACACATTGTGTCTTATCTTAGTCCATCTGTATAAAAGATATGTCTAATTTTACAAATAAGAAAAAGAAGATTAAGACAACAGCAAAGGGCTTCAAATCAAGGTAGTTGTCTCCAAAGACTATGCACTTAGCCATTGATCCACATTGCCTCTGTGGACTGACTAAACTCAATAACTTAGCTTTACTAAGTTCAACTTCTTCTCTGTCCTTTCTGTATATCTTACTTCACAAGCACATTATATTATGACATATGCTAAACTTTCTTGAGCCACATTGCTGGTAGGTAAGTGTAATTGTCTTTATTAAAGATCAAAACTACAGTGATGTTGAGGAAGCCAATGGCCAGAGTAGGTACAATTCCTAGCTTTGGTATCCTGGTATTTTTATCAACCCTTTGAGACGTCATATATTCTACCACATTTTTAAATTTTATGGAAGTGTTCATGGGAGCTAAAGGCAGAATCAGAATCTTGGATAAAGGTAGTAGCTTAGAGGGCAAATTACTTTATAGACGTTTTAGTACAGATAGCAGCAGGCATGTTTGAGGATTCTAAGTTCTGTCCATTAGTATGCGGAAATACCATCGGCTGCCTAAATCATTTTCTAATAAACTAGGTCTTCATTAGATCCCAATTGCCCAAAGTGTGTTTGCCTTGTCAGACACAGATTTTTAAAAGCAGTTCAGTCTTGAGCCACTTTAGCTAACATGGATTTCTCCCTCCCTATTCCTTCGCAGTCTTACTTTCTAGCGTACTCTTTCTTTCAATATATTTGAAAAAGCTTTTATTCCCTTTAATCCCTTCAGTTCTTTTTAATACAGTCAGCAATTTTGCTGACCTTATCTCTTTCCTCTTGGCTCCAACAGTCTGTTGTTTGCACTTCCACAGTTTATTGGCAGGATGTTTTTTGACAAACCATTTTGAAATCTAATTGAATATTTCTTGTCTTAAAATTTCTTTCTCAGAGGAGCATTAGATGGCTGGATCTCTATAATTGTCCTTTTATTAATGTTTTACCTGCATTCACACTATACTGTAAAAGAGTCAAGCATTCAAGCTGTGTAAATCAATCTGTTTGGATTAAATTAATTAAAACAAAATATTTTGAGGGTCTAGTAACCTGGGCAGAAAAATGTTCTGCCACCAAAGGCAATTCCCTTAGACTGTGGTTCATTCACTAACAACCTTCTTGGGGCAATTTTACCGTTAGTGCCAATAAATGTCCAAAATGTATAAGAATAGAAAAAATTATCAAAGAGCCTAAAAGAGAAGAGAGAAAATGGTTTGGTATTCTGATACAGCCTTCTGACTCAAGCAAAATGAGAAACTATTTTTTAAATCTCGTTTAAAATTGAGAGTAACTGTGAACAAACAGTATTTCCAAAACTGGTGGTCATTGACATTAAGATAATATGGTTCTCAGATGTTCTTTGGAGCGCTGACTTTTGTTCTTTGATTTAATTATAATGCATTCCAATTTTAACAACCTCCTTTTAAAATAACTGAACATAGCCCTCATCATTTGCTGCCATATATTTTTCCAGTTCAGATATATTTTATTATCTCCTAGAACAGTTTGACTACATTATTAAAAAAAAAAGGAATGAAAGACTAAACCAAGTTAGAATCACACTCACTTATTTTCCTTTTGTTATACTTTATGACAATACTAATTATCTGATGCCATTTTAAATACCAGTGTATATGTTACCAGTGAATCCAAAATATTGATTGATGATAAAAATGATCTTGGAAAAAAATCAGAATCCCCCTTTCATTTAATGTACCTAATAAACTTACTACATGGACATATTATGCTTCATCCAGTGGAGGTTATAAACATTGTTTAGTTATCGCCAAAGAAACCTCTTATTGTTAAGCCGGGACCTGTCACTCCTCTGGTCAAATATCCCAAAGACTTTGTTTCTCATTAGAGGGGCAAAGATGAAGAACTGAAGTGTTAGAAATTCATCTTAAAGCCAATGTCAAAGTTAGGGCCTCCCTGGTGGCACAAGGGCTTAAAGCACTGTGAAGCTATCCACAGCCACTGCAGCACAAGTTTGATCCCCAGCCAGGGAGATTCCCATACGGCAAAGCAGACCTCCCCTGCTTTGCCTGCTGCACCCCTCAGCAGTGTATTTCCATCAATCTGCCTGTTCTGCTCCACACTTTGTCTCTGGTGAATCCTCTTACCTGACCCCCTCTGGCCTACACCCCAGCTCTTGCATAAATAAATCTTTAAAAAATAAAAAAAAATAAAGCCAATGTCAAAGTTAAAAACGTAATTCACAGAACGACTCCCTTATACCATATATTCTTCTATTGTGGTCAACATGGCTCTCTGCCCTGTGGGAGCTCCACTTTTGAGCTTCAGTCCCTCGTTCTCTCCCAGTCACAACAGTCTCCCTATCCTTCCTCAAAATTACCAGGAAGTCTCTTGCCTCAGGACCTTGATAATTTTTTTTTATTATTTTTTTTTACGTTGTTGCTCATTTTTTTTAAAGATTTATTTATTCATGCATACAAGCTGGGGTGTAGACCAGAGGTGTGGGGTGGTGAGAGGATTCACCAGAGACAGAGTGGGGAACAGAACAGGCAGACTGACTGAAGTACACTGCTGAGGGGAGCAGTGGGCGAGGCAGGAGAGGTCTGCTGCGCCATGTGGGAAGCTCCCTCGCCGAGGATCAAACTCATGCTGCAGTGGCTGCTCATAGTGCTGCACTTAACCTGTTGCGCCACCAGGGAGGCCCCTGTTGTCCATTTTTGTACAGTATTTGATTTCTCCTTGTTGTTCGCCGGCTGCCATAGCAGACCTTGGTAATTCTCCTAATCTCTGCCGACAATGTTCTTTGCATGGATTCCACATAGCTCAATGTCTCCTCCCTCTCTTTCTCTCTCCCCACTGCCAGGAAGACTGTCCCTGAATATCCAACATAAAACAGCACTCCCCACATCAGCACCCCCTATCCACTTCACCTTAATTTTCCTTCATAGCATCTATCATGACTACTTACAGTATATTTTTTCATATTTACTTATTTCTGGTCTGTAAATTAAGTGATTAAGAAGCTGACTACTAGATTAGACATTGCATCCTCAGAACCTAGAAGAGGGTCAGGCATATAACAAGCATCTAGGACATATTTACTAGATTAGTGAATGATGTTACCCTCCTTGATCTCACAAGTCAAGGAAATTATGAAGACAAATACATGCAAGTGAAATAAGCATTGGACCAAAGTGACAGAGATGAGTCTTGAGCTTGGGCTTAGTGCAAAACTAGACAGCCTTAAAATTAGTAATGGAATGGTGAGAGAGCACCCAAGTGTCTGTCAGTAGCATGGCTCCTATTAGAGTCCTGCCTGAAAAATGGGGTCAGGGGAGGAGGCCAGAGGCACAAGGCATTTCAAAACCCATGGAAGGATTGATGGTCAAGATGCTTTCAGCACAATTCATTTTGTCTGAAGCAACCATAATTTCAAGCATGTTAGACACTTGCACTAGGGAATCCAGAAAGACCTGGATGGATTTATGCCAATCAGAAGACTTCCATTTTTCAGATATTATACCAAAGCATAGTTTTTATGTGTCTTGCTGAGACAAATCTTCAAAACAACCTTTATAGCCTCTGAAAAGTGTGCATGTGGGAAAGAGTAGGATTCTGATACAGCTCTGGTCTAGGATTCCTATAGCTAAAAAGAAAAGCCAGAAATGCCACGGGCTCTTTCAGCCTCTCTTTGTGAGATGAAGAAGGTATCCCTTCCAACCAAGGAAGATGAAACCTTGTGCCTGTAATCGGGCCCTCCTCTAACCACCTTTACCCTAGGGGCGCTTTTTGTGGTGTCTTAGGAAAAGCAGGATTACTCAGAACAAAACTTGTATTCAGTAGGCTTTCAGTGTTTCCATATCAGGAGATATTCAGGGTTACTAGGCCTCAGCCTTGAGTTCCCAATTGAACTAAAGGAACCTGAAGTGGCTATGTCCTTCTTGCTCAGGTGCTTCCATGTTTCTGGGATGACGTATAGGTGGACATTAATTCATAGTAGCTGATTCATGTTATCCTCACTCCCACCTGTGCTGCTCTCCCCTATCTCCAAGATTATTCACAGATCTACCAAGAAGTTTCTACATAAACTCAGGTCACAAGGCATCCTGGTTAAAAGCACGGCTATGGACTCAAACAGGCTTCGATTTGAGATCTCATGTCATTGAGAAAAATCTCTAAATTTTCGAAAGTCTCATTTTCTTCATCTTTAAAATGGGGATTAGTCAGTAAAGCTTAAATTATAAATGTATGTAGGTAGTGACTGAAAATGCCAGTTATTATTATCACTGCCTATTAGCTAAAGCCCAGGATCTGAAAAATAGTAATCCTTACCAACATAAAATATACTTTTGTGAATCCAACAATGCATCCAAAAGATAATACACCACGACCAAGTGGGATTTATTCCAGGGACACAAGGATGGTTCAACATCTGAAAATCAATCAATGTAATCCAACAATCAACAAAAAGAAAAATAAAGACCATATGACCATATCAATAGATGCTGAGAAAGCATTTGACAAAGTGCAACACCCATTTATGATAAAAGCCCTTGAAATCCTTAGGATAGGATTTCATACCTCAACATAATACCTCAACATACCTCAACATAATAAAAGCTATATATGACAAACCCACAGCCAATATTATCCTCAACAGTGAGAAGCTGAAGTCCTTTCCACTAAGATCAGGAAAAAGGCAAGGATGTCCACTCTCACCATTGCTTTTCAATATAATACTGGAAGTCCAAGCCAGAGCAATTAGACAAGAGAGAGACATTCAAGGGATTCAAACAGGAAAAGAAGAAATTAAACTGTCTCTATTTGCAGATGATATGATAATATATACACAAAACCCTAAAAACTCCATAGAAAAACTACTCAAACTCATAGACCAGTTCAGTAAAGTAGCAGGATACAAAATCAACACGAAAAATCAGTAGCTTCCCAATATGCAAACACCCAATCTGAAGAAGAAATTAAGAGATCCATCCCCTTCAAAATAGAAACCAAAAAAATCAAATATCTGGGAATAAATCTAACAAAAGACATAAAAGACTTATACAAAGAAAACTATAAAACATTGTTGAAAGAAATAGAAGACGCAAGAAAATGGAAAGGCATCCCTTGCTCATGGATTGGAAGGAGTCACATTATCAAAATGGCAATCCTACCAAAAGCAATTTACAGATTCAACGCTATTCCAATAAAAATCTCAATGACATTATTCAAAGAAATACATCAAATACTGATGAAATTCATATGGAACCACTAAAAAACCCTGAATAGCTAAAGCCCTCTTGACTAAAAAGAAAGAAAATGGAGGTATTTCACTCCCTGATTTCAAACTATACTACAAAGCCATAATAATTAAAACATCATGGTACTGGGACAAAAACAGACACAAAGATCAATGGAACCGAATAGAATACACAGAATTAAAGCCACATATCTATGAACAACTAATCTTTGACAAAGGAGCAAAGAAAATGCAGTGCAACAAGGACAGTGTATTCAATAAGTGGTGCTAGGAAAACTGGACAGCCACATGCAAAAAAATGAAACTAGACTACTGCCTCACACCCAGAACAAAAGCCAACTCAAAATGGATAAAAGACCTGGATGTAAGACCTGAAACCATAAAATGTATAGAAGAAAATATAGGCAAAACTCTACAAGATATACATCTCAGCAAAATCTTTAAAGACACATCCCCCAAAGCAAAGGAAGTGAAGGACAAGATAAAGAGATGGGATTACATCAAAATAAAAAGCTTCTGTACAGCAAAAGAGACATTAGCCAAAACTAACAGACACCCTACCAACTGGGAAAAGATCTCCACACACAATACAACCAATAAAGGTCTGATAACAAAAATTTACAAGGAACTCACACAACCCAACAAAAACAAAGCCAATAACCCAGTCAAAAAATGGGCAGAAGAGCTAAAAAGGCACTTCTCCAAAGAAGAAAAGCAAATGGCCAACAGGTACATGAAAAAATGCTTAACATCACTTGTAATGAAGGAAATGTAAATCAAAACTACTATGAGGTACCACCTCACACCTGTGAGGATGGCACACATTAAAAACACAGGCAACAACAAATGCTGAAAAGAATGTGGAGAAAAAGGATCTCTTCTACACTGCTGGTGGTAACTAACTGGCCCAACCACTATGGAAAGCTGTATGGCATTTCCTCAAACTGCTAAAAATAGAACTTCCATATGACCCAGCAATACCACTTTTGGGAATCTACCCAAATGACACAAAAACAATAATTTAAAAGGATACATGCACCCGTATGTTCATTGCGGCACTGTTCACAATAGCAAAGGTATGGAAGCAACCCAGATGTCCAAAAATAGATGATTGGATCAAGAAGATGTGGTACATATACACAATGGAATACTATTCAACATTCAAAGAAGATAAACACATGCAATTTGCAGTGACATGGATGGAATTAGAGGGGATCATACTCGGTGAAATAAGCCAGAAAGAAAGATAAAAATATCAAATGGTTTCACTTATAACAGGACTATAAGGACACCAAATAGGAGAGAGACACTCAGTGGGTGGGGGGCAGGGGAAAGGAGGGTAAGGGCACAAAACGGAATAGAAAAGGACACAAGGGACCGCTGAGATGGATCACTGGTGAGATGGATCACTGATGAATTTGTGGTGTGTTACCCAAGGGGAATACAAAATGTAAAAGATATAAATAACAATAAAAAAATACTTTTGTTCCAAATGTAACTTACATATTTGATCCATAATATTTTACATATATTTAAGCCTCTGTTTTTAAGGTGTATGATTTGTCATATTAATACACATATATAAACTTCCTTTTGATTTACTGTTCACTTGATGTATCATTTCCCACCTGTTCCTAAATTTTCTCTGTCCCTTGATTATAAGGCTGTGTGTTTAAATAGCATATCTTAGATTTCTTATATCAATCTGAAAAATCTCTATTACTAATTGTAAAGTGAAGCCATCTGCACTTATTTTATTCAAAAATTGTAACTGGGATTAATTTCTACCACTTTATGTAGTGCTTTCAATTTACCAGGTTTCTTTTATTTTTAACCTTTTTAAATTTTTTCCCTGCCCTCTATAAATTATTAAGTTTTCTTCATCTTTTTAAAAAAACTCTCAACTAGCTTGGAAGCTAATCTATCAATATATCTTAAAATTTTTAGCTTTTACACTTGACCTAAAAAAGTCTCAATGTGATGATCTCTCTCTTCATCCAATACACTTTTCTCTCCATCTTATGAGCCATCTGTATCAATAAATAAATAAATAAATTCATCTTGCTTCTCTGTTCCCAGATTAACATTGTAGATAATATGTTAAACAATGAATGCTTATTTATATTTATCCATCTTTAGCAACTTCTTGGCTTTCTATCATGCATTCCTCTGTATTCAATTTTCTTCTCTCTGAACTCCATTCTTTCGTAGTTCATGCCTGTGCCTCTTGGCAATAAAACCCCAGACCTTTCTTGCAGTAACATCGCTCAGGGTAGCTGCAGTATCAACTCACGAGCTCACAGGTCTGCCTTCCCAATCCACTTCAATCTTGGCAATCAGAGAATTTCATTTTTACCCTGCAAACTCAGCTATGCATTTAACGTACTGTTTGTTACATCACATTCTGCATTTCAAGGTATTTATATCCAGCATCACATTCCATTTTTATGTGATCAGTAGTCATCATTTACATAGTGAGTTTATATTAGGTGACAGGCTACATTTTAGGCATCAGACTTGTAAAGATGGAAACAAAAGAGTTTGACCCTCAAAGAGTTTACCATCTGGCAGAGATAGTAATGCATCAAATAAGTACAGTAAAATCATTGAGATCTTACACATATTCTGTCAGATTTCACAGTAGATTGAGTTTCTTAAGAATAAATATGTTGTCTTAATTATCTTTTCATCCCCAGGATTTAAGGTAGTACTAGCAGGTGCTTAATAAACATTTGGTACCTGGATATATAATGAATTTTAGATATTAGTTTTGGGTTTTTTTGTTTGTTTGCTTTTTGTTCAAGCTGGGGTACAGGCCAGAGGCGGGGAGCGGCGAGAGGGTTCACCAGAGACAGAGCAGGGAGCAGAACAGGCAGATCAGAAATACACTGCTGAGGGGAGCAGCGGGCGAGGCAGGAGAGGTCTGCTGCACCATGTGGGACTCTCCATGGCTGGGCGTCAAACCCGCATCGAGCGCCTCCCCCCCCCCCCACAGCTCCACAGCGCAGCGCTCAACCACTGCGCCACCAGGGAGGCCCGATATTAGTTATTTTTACTGTTGTTCATTCTCACTTTTTAACTCATGAAAATTAAAATATTTACCATTTCATAATTACAAATACAATTTTTATAAAGGTTTTATTTGAAAAATACTTAATTTTTATCCTACTTCCAAAAATAATAGCTAACAACAATTGAATCTTCACTTTGTATCAGGCATTGTTCTAAGAACTTTCCAAGTATTAACTTATTTGGACTCTGTAATAACCCAATAAGACAGGACTTTTGTCCCACTTTAGAAGTGATCTTAGGAATGAATCTACTATAGTGTGACTAAAGTTCCTATTCTTTGGTATGATATACACCTGCATTTATCAGACTATGATATCAACAGCAATTTCCTACTAGAGTTTATCTTCTGTTTTCACAGTTATAATCTATGCTTGTAAAACTTAGCCCATGTACAACCTGATTACTATCACACTGATTGATCACTTATCATTGGACATGACTATACATCATGCTCATTTTGCTATTGCTGTACTGTTGCTAAAACCTAAAGCTAGAACATACATATTTGGTGCCCATTTCGCCTCCAGAGCTTACTTCCACAGCCACCTTTCCTCTAGGAGTAGCAGACGCTTACTACCATGATTAGCACCCCTATGAGCTGACAAATTTAATAATAATCTGGAAATTTTATATTTAGAAAATAACCAAATTTAATACATTGCTTGGTAGAATTTGCTCTTAGGAATTGGACCGCTATTAGTCGATACATGTTCCTGTCCCCTTTTCTATTCTTCATGAATTTCCCCAAAATATTGATAAAAGTTGTGAAATTATTTTAGTACCCTAATGTATCATTTTTCAGTAGTCCAAAATAATGAAATAGTTCCTAGGAGTTAGTCATTTTACTGGCATGGCTTTAAATTCCCTTTATTGGTAACTGTTCTACCTTTTCCAGTTTGAATTCTAGATCTTTGCCAGAGCCGGTCACAGAATAATTGTATTTCATATTTGCACATCAACCATTTATGAAGACTATGTTCAAGACAGTCTTCTATGGCATAGAGATGAAAAAGTAGAAAACTTGAAAAAAAACTCCAAATTTCAAGGTGCCTACAATATGGTATTATGGTATATGAATGATCTTTTCCTAGTCTGAACTCTCTGGTGGCTGCATTAGGGTCCACAGCAAACTTTTCCAGACCATTCCCATCTGTTCATGCTACTTACTACCACCACTGGCAAAGACACATACACAGACTCTTAAGACACACCAGATTCTTCAATGGTCTGGATTTCCAACCCCCATGCCTTTGCATTACCTCTACCTAGAAAGGCATTCAAACTCCAAGTCCTGCCAGTGATGTAAATACTCACATTCTTATCTCCAGGCATTATTATTCATTCTAATACAAATACATGCCTTCCTTTCATTCAATTTCACTACATATATTGGATTCTAGTGATAGCACCTTTAAAAATTTGCTTGGGATTGTGGTTACTTGTTCATATATATACCCTTGTTAAGGTTGTAAGAAATAATCAAATTGTGGTGTTAACAGACTCTTTTCCTTTAACATCTTTGAATTCTACACAGCACTATATACAAAATAAGTTCTCAATACTTGAATGATTAGGTCACCTTCTGTGTTGTATAACTTAATTTTATTTATTGATACAATTATTTATTCATTCAGTTGAATGACATTTAATGAATTCTTACTAGGTAGAATCAGCCTCTCAAGAAATTGAAGCTATTTGGGTGAATGAAACAGACAATAATATTTTTACCTAGCTTTGGAAACATTTAAGTTAGAGTTCATGAAAAATCACCTGTCTGTAAAGATTTATGAGATACTGGGACATATTATTAAAAGAGCAGCAACATTTCTCATGGAGATGGTTAAGTGCATTTGACTTTATGTCTTGAAGTATCTGAATGAATTCTTCCCTGGAGGGATGGGGGTGGAAGTTTTTATCTCTTAATGTTCCCTTCAGGTCTACAGTTTTATGAATTAATATGCATAAGGGCAAACAACCAAGTGAAACCATTCTCCCAATGAGTTAGTTATTCATTCAAACAAGGAAGACAGTGAAAGATGACTGTAAAAATCATTAGTTGTGACAATTGTAGTAGGCTTAAGATTTCTATCAGTTCTTGACCTCATCTAAAGTAATCTATTTTTCAAGAGCTGAAAGTATTTAACAACCTAGAGAGATCAGCTCTCTGCAAAGGGTTTCAACAATGTCTGGGGACATTATTTTGTAGTAAGGGGAGATACAAGGTAATTTTCTAGGAAAAAATAATCCCTGAATAGCAAAAAAGAAAAAAAAAACACCTCAAATTAACCTTTTATCCTCCACAATACAGTCCCCCGAGGATGTGAGAAAGTTTGACCAAAATGTAAATGTATGAAACAGACATGAGAAAACCTGAAATCATAAAATGGCCAACCACTCCTAAAGAGGTGGTTAGTTTTCTTTAAATCTTACTAAAGAGTATCCATTATCCTCATAGTTCATTTCCTTAATGAGATATCAGAAAGATGGAGAGAAGCTGGATCATCAAATAAGTGACTCAATGTTTAAGATATTCTTCACATATCAGCAACCAAGTTCACAAGCCCTCTGTTGTCCTATCTCTCCTTACACACACACACACACACACACACACACACACACACACACACACACACACACCATCTCCTCTCCTCCACCAAAACCAGCCCCTATGAGGGGTGCCTAGGGAAAAGGTTCCCGAGAGAGACCGTGGCTCAAAGACATTCACCCCTTACAGGAATCACAGTCCCAGAGTTGCACCACTCCTTACATAATCTCTCTAGAGCCCTAACGGTATGGTTTTGGTTTTTTCCCTCTACTAGATGATTTCAAATGGCCTTTACTTCAGCTTCACTGAGTAAAGTAGCTGAGGAAGCAGCTACTTTTCACTACTATTTTATGCCCAGGAGAAGCTTAAGTGAAAGGTCAAAGAGAATTATATGTCCTCATTACTCAGAAAATCCTGGAAATCAGTACTGACTGGGGAAATACATCAAGGATGAGTAATAAAACTGTATCATGGAGTTGAAACTAGGGACAACTTAGCATTCCCAGAATTCCAGGAAGATGGGTTCCTCCTCAAACTACTGAAAAGCCTGTTTCTGCCCCATCTCACATACATGATTAGATGTGGAAATACCTCTCCACTCCATGTCAAGCATGGGCCATCATTCTGGAAGATCAAGCAGCTGGAAGGTTAAAGTTATCCCAGAACAAAATATTCCACTCAAGTTTCTGCCTTTATCTGGGCCATTGGCAGGCAGCCCAGCCATGAAAGTGATGTGGCTGGACTGGGCTGAGGCAAGGAACTTCATCAAAAAGGATTAGAGAAGGAATCAGGTAAAGGGGAGAGATTGTATTTAGGGCTTTTGGCTGAAAGAGGAATAGGCCTGTTCTGAAATGAGAGCAGCTGCCACCCTCAGAAGCCCTCAGGCCTTCATTATTTTAATAGGATTTCAGTGCAGCCTTGTCCTAGTCTGGGGTTGGCTTATCATTTATGATAACCCATTCTTCATCATAAATGCAAGCATTCCCCTTCAGAATCATTGACATTTCAAAAGTGTGATTTTATTCTCCCTTCATTTAACAAACACTTATTGGAGGCTTTCAGTGTAACAGTCACTAAACTACTCCAGACTGAGCTTCTGCCTCAAAATAAGAAGTACAAGGACCTGCCTTACATGGAGCTTTGTCTTCCAGTGTGTGTACGTGTAGGGAAAGGGATATCCGTAATAAACAATGAACAGAGATATTTTGGGGTCATTTTTTTTTTAAAGATTTATTTTTTATTTATACATACAAGTTGGGGTACAGGCCAGAGGCGTGGGGCGGCGAGAGGGTTCACCAGAGACAGAGCGGGGAGCAGAACAGGCAGATTGGAAATACACTGCTGAGGGGAGCAGCGGGCGAGGCAGGAGAGGTCTGCCGCGCCATGTGGAATTCTCCCCGGCCGGGCGTTGAACTCGCGTCGCCGCTGCCAACAGCTCCACAGCGCAGCGCTTAACCGCTGCGCCACCGGGGAGGCCAAGGGGTCATTTTTTATATTTTTCTTGCATAAAGAATGATAGACATACTAGAATAAGGATGAGGTTTGGGGAGGCGGCTAAGTATTTAAGACTGTTCTTGCTGACGAGAGGAAATTTGAACTTGGATATCAGCAAAAATAGTCAACCAAGCAAAGATATATGGGCAGCAAAAATATGAGACTGTAATGGAGGATATAAGAAATAGAATATATAGAATGAAACTAAACCTTGGAATTAGAATATGGATCAAAAATATAGACCTAGCGATATGTCTAGGAAAGAATATCTTGACATTGCATGAAACTTTCCTATCAAAGAAGGCAAGATACATAAGAAATTAGGCATTACAGTTCTAAAATTTTAGTTATTCATTTCATGTTTATATATACATATATAATATGCATATATAATAAAATATTTTATTAAAATTATATGTATAATTTAAAAAAATACAATAAATTGTTTTCTGGTTCTCTTCATATTTTCAGATTAAAGATGTCACAAAAAGGAAGAACTACTAGTCAACGGGTTAAAAGACCTGAGATGATCTTGACTATGCCAAAATACTGCCTACAAGAGTAAGTGCACCCAAGTCAGCACATATTTACAGAGGCATAAGAACAAAGATTAACTGTGCAAACTGCCTCTGATTTAAACTTCACAGTTAAAGCCTCAAATGCATTTGAACTCTATATTCGTCTGCTTGGGCTGCCATAACAAAACATCACATACTGGTTAGCTTAACCAGAAAAAACATGTCTCAAATTTCTGGAAGCTGGAAGTCCCAAAGGCAGCTCCAGCAAAGTTTGGTTTCTGTTGAGAACTCTTTCCCTGGTCACCTTTTCACTGCAACCTCATATGGCCTCTCATCTGAGTGCAACCAAGGGAAGGAATGTACAGAGACTGTGAAGCCTGAACCTGAGAGAGCGGAGACCAGAGATCAAAGCAGCCTGGACGATTCAATCACCACTGAGAGGATAAGCACCCTGTCTGCAACAAATTTGGCATGCGTGAGAAGTAAATTTTATAGGCTAAGCTACTGAAATGAGAAGCAAACTATGTTTTGCTATGAGCCAAAAAATTTGCTATTATTGCAAGTATAGTTTAATCTGTTTTAACTAATGTAGGGACTACAAAACACAGTAGAAAATGCATTTTTGATAATAATTTATGAAGGAAAGGAAACCCAAATTTGGAAACTACTTTATCCTTAGAACAAATATATCAGACTCCATGAAAAAGGAACAGAAAACCATAAGTAGAAATAATATAATAGTGGTAACAGAAGGAGGGAATATGGAACTGGTTGAGATAACTAAGAATTCTAGTAAAATTTAAATTAGATAAAATTTGAATTAAAATTCAAGATGCTCCCCTTCATTCAGGGGTGGGGGGGAGGCAAATAAAATCAGAGAGAAAATGGTAAATGTGCAAGTGAATAGAATAATCAATGTCATAAGTGAAGAAAAATTTTCTCAAAACAAAAATATTAGGTTGGCAGATGGAACGATTTTGACAATTGGTCACACACTTGTATATATCTTGCACCATTGTCAACAAAAGCATCAAAGGAAAAATTCCATAGGATATTGCCTTATCTCCAAACTATACTTTGAGGAGCACTAAGGAGTCATAAACTTCACTGCTAAAAAGCCTCCAAATCTACCAGAAAGAATAATTACTGATGAAACTATAGGTAGGACCCCCTCTTTTCCAATAACTAATCTTCACAACAGGATAGTTGCCACCCTAAAGCTTTTGCTTCTCAATTGAACCAGCAGAACCTTGACTATGAAGTAGAAAGTCTGGTATATTTGCTATCGGAAATAGAGTTCTTTATATTCCCTGCCCTTTCTCCACCTCAAACTTCACCCTAGAACTTTATCTCCTGTCTACTTCACCATCCTTCTCTTCTTTGTTGTAGAAGAATCTGGATTCAATTTTATAATTATTGTATTTTGTATCACAGTTCCTCATTGTGTGTCATCATCTCCTTATAGTCAGTAGATTCATCCAGAAGATGTTCTGGGTGTCAGGTTTCTTCTTGGGACACTTGACTACTCAATGTCAGACCTCTTTAGCCCTAAGTGATATGTGTGATCATAAGTTTCTGTCAGCCATTCCTTTTCAGAGTATAGTTTCTGTATTTTGAATCTCCAATTTATTCTCAGTTCCTTATGCCTATGTTTTGTTACTTATACTATATGAGAAAACATGTATCTTTACTAAATAGTAAAGTTTATTTAAGAGATAAAACAGAATCAACATACATGTCAACAAAAATAGCAAAAAGTAAGTTAGGTGGCCCTCAGAGTTCTCATTGCCTTGTGAAATGCAACACATGTGAAACCAAGGAAAGGGAAATTTCATAAGTCAAAACTCTTATGCTCAGCCAGACTTTTATTCCTTTGCAAAACCAAAGACAGTCCTGTCACATAACTCTCTAAGCAAAACTTCTGGATGTAATTCTTTTGACCAAAAATGAACAAAAATCAAGAATCTTTAAATGGTGAATATCATGTAAATGACAAACTAGTTAAACAAATCTCAATTTTTGTAAATATAATGATGACATAAAGCAAAATATAAATATGAAACTATTTTCCTGAGTAGGACACATGGTGTTAAATGTGATCTTTGATTCCATACCCTAAAGTAGGTTAAGAATGGGGTGAAAATGGAAATATGGCATAAATTCCTCATTTTACACATGGGGACACAAAGGCATCATTTCATCTGTTCTTTTCATAATAAGAAAAATGTAAGAAGGCATTGTTGTATTTTGCTTATTCATTTGCTCATTATTAATAAGATTTGACATACTGCCTTGTTGAGTATTAATATGTGCAAAGAATAGAAAAACATGTAAAAGAATTTTGATTAAAATCACTCACTTCTAGTTATTTTTCAACTCTTTGGATACTCTATTAATTCCTGATAACTCTATCCCTGCCTTACAACTAATTCTCCCTCTAAAGTCTTTTAGATTGAAATATGGACCTACAGAATTAGCCTCACTCTGTGTTTTTTTCTTCAATCACCTGAGAAAGTAACTTTTCTGCCTACACAGTCCTACCCTCTGCCTTAAAGCATCTGAATTGACAATGTTCTTCATATTGTTTGCATTAACAAGTTATCTACCAGTCCTTCTAGAATACAAGGCACACACCACCCATCAAATTACCCATTTCTCCTAGGCACTTAATCTCTGAGTAAGAAGCAATATTCCACTCACCTGTTTCTGCACCTGTTTCCTATTTCTCCCAAGTTGCTCTGATATCTAACTTCTGATATAATGCATCCTTAAAAGGGATCCTTCAAACTGTTAATGCTCCCTATCCACTCACCTCACACTAATAAAAGCAAAAAACAGAATAATGTTAACAGTGAACTACAGCAGCCAAAAGAAACCCAAAGCAGCACCTTGACCATATCTTCAATGTGGATTCTAGTGTCTAGTTGCCAAGACCATTATTTCTCACGGGCCTAATGCTTAGAGGTATGGGCTAATTTGCCAAGCTGCTTTAATATTTAGTAAAAAACCGACTAATAATTTTTAATAGTTTGTCGTCTATTGATTTCAACCCACACATTAAAGTACCTTATACAATTTTTAAAAGAATAGGTGAAGGGACATTAGGACAACAGAAAGTTAATAGCTTTGTCCACCTCCATTTGAAGAGAACAGAAAGATTAGTTCAATTTATATACAGAATTTGTATAGCAAGACAACTGCAGATTGTACCACCTTGAAGCAATGTTTTTGTAGATTAACTTACAAACTAGATGTTCTTTAACTGATAGAATTGTAATCCTCAGCAAGCGTCTGAAATCCATAATTTCTGGGGAGGGGTATATGGGTTTGTTTTATGAATCTGATGTCGTTATGGATATATCCTTGAAATTTAAAAAGAAAAACAATTCCTGACAAGTGAATGGCAATTCAGGGTATACCCACTCCCCTTTGACCCCAAGATTATCTGATTAATTGAAGGGCTACAAGGGTGGGACAAAAGATAGGTCTTTGAAAACGAAGATGTATTCATTGCAGTTCCAGAACTAGACTGGAGAAGCTCCCTGAAACCCAGGCCTGTGACTTCAGGAAGGATGGGGACAGGGCTTGCCCCTGGATTTGAGAAAAGGGAGAAAGGAGATAATTAAGGATGTTTGCCAACATCTTTCAAACTTAGCATAGGAAACAAGCACCACCAAAGGATCTCTTTTGGATTATGGATCCAAAAATACAGATGTAAATTAAGCCCTACTTCAAGCCAAAAATGCTATCAATTCTCTAACTTGAGCCTATACAGTATTTCACTATCAATGTTTTCATATCTGTTTAACTTAAAATGATTTCTCTCTGCGTAACTATCAGGAGGCAAAAGAGGACAGAATTTTATGGACATTTAAATTAGGAGTATACAGGGTACAGGCAATATTCAGAGATAGACGTGTGTCCTTGGTAGCTATGCCAGGGTGCAGTACCCTATTTGTGCTGAAAGACATTTTAGGAAAGCTCAAAAGTTGCACGGCAAGAGGGATTTTTATAACTCAGAAGTGGGATTTCACAGGCTGCCATGAAAACCCATATGTTCAGAAAAAGAGACCATCAAGCTCTTTTGCTCAGAAACTAGGCATCTGTTCATCACCTACAGGTCAAGCATAGTATTAGGCAGCATGGGAGACATAAAGATAAAAGTGCATCATTTCTTCTTCAAAGAAAATTACAACTTAGCTGAACAAGTCAAACATATTCATGAAAAATGTGGGGGAGAAGCAAAGTGACATTCAGTAGGACACTGTGCTAGACCTGAACAGTGAAATAGAGGCAAGACCTACACTCTGACTTCAAAGGTATATCTGTAACACAGCTGAGGCATAAAAATAGAAAAGACTATTGTGGGTTCAAGGAGACTCAGGCCTTCCTTCATGTTGTAGTGTTCTTCCCCATTTGCTGGGAGCAAGGGGGTTTCCTGGGATGTGGGATTTTCAGTTCCCAAACTGGGAGAGTCCCAGAAAAAGCGGGGTGTGCTAGCAGCCCCATATAGTAGATCAAGCACAAACTGTCCAGACAGATGGCTCTAAATTTAAATCAAAGCTCTACTTCTGTTTCTGACACCATAGGCAAGCTTTTAATCTGTTCTTTGTATGTTTTTTCTTTTCTGAAAAATACACATTATAGATTAAAGATAGTATATGATCTTAATATACTACATTGCATATACTATGGCCTTGTTAAGGAATTCTTTCAAAAGCATAGTATATGAAAAAGATAGAAAAAGGAAAGTTTTGGACTAAAAACTGTCTTAAATACCAAATTAACAGATTTCATTTTCTTTTATCATAGGAGCCATTGGAAGTATTTGGGTAAAATAGCAAAACTCGAAAGTAGTAGATTAAGATCAATTTGGCATATCGGAAATGGGAGAGATTAAGAAACTAAAGAGTCAATACTGAAAGCAGCATTCAGATATGTGGTGAGGTAGGTATAATGTAAGGAAGGAGGAAAATGTCTAAAATAAATATTTGGAATACAATTTTAGAGGATTTGGTCATAACTACTTATGGGTAAATAGGAAAGAAAGAACCATTATTTCATGTCTTGAATGCACTTTGATTAAAAAGAAAAAAACAATATTGGCGAGAAAAACAGAGAATCTATCACATGCCTCACAATTTTCAAGAGTGTCTCAAGATGGAGAATGAAATACACTAGAGGTTTATTTTTTTGTTAATTTGTTTTCATTGAGAAGTTCCCAGTAGGTGATAATATCACCATATATGAAAATGCTCTGACAAGATCCATCTCTGGGCCCATAACTTTGCAATCTGCATTTAATGACAGTCAAAGTGGTAGGCTTGTACTAGGACCAGTGTTCTGAGAGCTTATAGAAAATCCAGTATGAAATTTTTTTTTTTATGAATACAAGTAGATAGATAGGGTAGGATTCAGTACCTGGGAAATCTGATAATAAAAATGAAGAGCCCAAAGAACACATTGGAAAAAATTTATCTGGGCCAAGAATGAAAAGATACTCCACTCTGTGAGTGGAATGGCGAAGATGAAGGTAAAAGGAGAAGGAGCTTGGCATGTATTAAAGAGTCACCTATAGTCATCTTCACGGAAGTCATGAGATTATGCCACCCCAAAATATGCCACTTTGACATAGAATTATTTTGATCTGAAGGCAACTGGGAATCAACAGATGCAGGAAGAAGTCTCCTCTTAAAAACCAGATGTAAATATCCTTTTGAGGAAGGTGTCCCCCTCTCCATCCCTCAAGCCAAAATTTCACTTTTACTCCCACCTGCCATTCCAGGCAGAGAAAAGCACTCCTTATCATGAAAGAGAGGAAGCTAAAACCAAGATGAGTTTGCAGAATCATACCTTACTTAAGCAATCCTTATTTTCCATAAATTCCCACATATATTGTCTAGTCCCATTCCCCACTATTTATCAGTCCTTGAGCCCATACTCCCTTTCTCTTGTTTAAAGAGCATATATATAGACAGTGTACACACACACACACACACACACACACACACACACACACACACTCACACACCCCAACATATATCCCTGAGTCAACCTTTTAATCTAATCTAAATTTTTCTTTGAGTTTTTTCTGTGTTTTCTGTGAAGTCTAGGGATATAAAAATTTTATAAAGTGTGTATTTTATTAATCTGTCTTTTATTAGTTTAATCTGCAGTCCCCAAGTACTGAACTAAGAGAGTACAGGAAATGTTTATCTCCTCAACAATTTTAACCATGAAAAAATTGAGAAAATTCCAACTTCTCTGATGTCAAATCTCTTGCTTTTTTTAATTTAATATATTGAAGCTCTCTCAGTATCATAATTCCTAGAAAAGGCAGGAAATGGATTTATAGAATGGAAACCCCTGAGTGTGTCACAGGGGACACAGTGCTCATCAGGCTGGGTGGGCGGGAAACAGGTGAAGAAGGCCATTATCTGTGTTTAGCAGATAATTCTATTATTTGCTGCATGATTTCTCCATAGGTAAAGTCCCTCAGGATAAACAAATTGGCTAAGAAGATGAATGAATTTTCTAATTCTTTTTTCTTTTTAATTATCTAATTGTGTGATTTCCCTGAGCTAGTGCATTAATATGATATATACCACAAACACCAGAATGTCTCATTTTCAGTTCTTTGGACAGCTGATATAAATCAATATTAAAGTAAGGATTCATAATAAAATGTTAAAATGCTATACTGTCCTACTCATCTCCTCTTGCAAAAAACATTTTTTTTTTAAGTTAAACTCTGAAAGAATTGATAGCCAGTGACAGTCTCTACAGAACACTGTAGGAATCAATTAAACAGACGCTGAAAAAAATGCCTCAGGGTATAATTGATAACTTGATGAGACAAGGAAAAAATTACAAGTATGGAGTTAAATCCAAAACTTCTTACTTAGAGAAAATGCAGTTTTCTTATATCTCACAGGACCAATCTGGAGAACTATTAGCGTTGAGGAAGTGAGAATTAGAGAATAATTGTTGTTGTTTGTTTTTCTTAACAGTTTTAAAGAACAAGTCCTCTTGGGGGAAAATTTCTGTTTCCTACTTAGAAGTTCCTTGTAAACCCAAGTCCATTCCAAGAAAGTGTTTTGGCTTTCTTCAATTTTGGAAGTGGATTTTGTATAAATTTGCATAATCTGCTTACTTAATTGCTTCAGTAGATTATCATTCTTCAAATTAAGAAATTTTAGAAACACCACCGAATATACAACATGCTCTGGAAAAGGGACTAGGCAATCACTGTTACACAGATGAGCTGCCAATCCATTGAGTGAAAGGTCAGGATTATGTCCACTGTGGTCTGAATTTGACAACTGTTATTTTCAGACTTGATGCCTATTCATTGCTGATGTGATTTTTCATAAAATGTTAAAATAGTCTGAATGCTTTCTTGAGTCACAGCCAAGTCAATGTAGGCACTTAGATGTGGTTAAGCACTGGCTGTCAGTTTTTCATAATGCATTTTTTTTTCTAAAGCCACTCAAACTGCTAAAAAAATCTTCCTTTTACTAAATTTTAAAAGTAGATAAACATAATTTAGTTTTTGCAAAAGAATACAACTAGCGGCCATTTTACTTGCAATGTCAAAGACCTAATTTTCTCTAAACATAAGAATTAAAAATACAAATTTCTTTGGTACCATTCCTATATATTATTTCACTTTTCTTAAAAAATTTTTTTGAATCAGGAGGATATTTCAGAACAAGAGATAACTATCATACAGTGCTCTAAAATTCAGGTAAAGATACCAGGTACCATTAAGATTTGCAATCTGGTCCAACCACTGTGGAAAGCCGTATGGCGTTTCCTCAAATTAATAAACGTGGAGCTACCATACGACCCAGCAATACCACTTTTGGGAATCTACCCAAAGGACAAAAAAACACTAATCCAAAAGGATACATGCACCCGTATGTTTATTGCAGCCCTATTTACAATAGCGAAGATATGGAAACAACCCAGATGCCCAAAAATAGATGACTTGGATCAAGATGTGGTACATATACACAATGGAATACTATTCAGCATTCAAAAAAGATAAACACATGCAATTTGCAGCAACATGGATGGAACTAGAAGGGATCATGCTCAGCGAAATAAGCCAAAAGGAAAAAGAAAAATATATAATGGTCTTACTTATATCAGGAATATAGGGGAACCAAATACAAGAGTGTCAACCAATGAGAGAGAGGGGAGCACAGGGGACTGTGGTGATGGTTCACGGGTGAATTGGTGGTGGGAAACCTACGGGGAATATACAGTAATGTATAAGACACAAATAAAAAAATAAAATAAAATAAAATAAAATTTTGAAAAAAAAAAGATTTGCAATCTCTGGGCCTCTCTGGTGGCACAACCGGTTAAGTCTCAACACTATGAAGCTATCCAGAGCCACTACAGCACAAGTTCAAAAACTGGTCAGGGAGCTTCCCATATTTGGCGCAGCAGACCTCTCCTGCCTCGCCAACTGCTCCCCTCAGCAGTATATTTCAGTCTATCTGCCTGTTCTGCTCCCCACTCTGTCTCTGGTGAATCCTCTCCCCCTCCCACTCCTGTGGCCTGCAACCCAGTTCTTGTATGCGTAAATAAATAAATCTTAAAAAAAAAAAAAAAAGATAGCCAGCCCTGGCACAGCATCATGAAGCTTAGAATTAAAAAAAAAAAAAAGAAAAGATTTGTAATCTCTTGTTAATGAAGTTAAGACAGCACATTTATCTCAGGGGAGCTAGAGGAAAGGAAGTAGTAATTATCAGAATACATGCACCAAATCATTATACCACTTCATTCCCTATGCATTTAAACTGTCTATCTCTGCTATACAAGTCTTTTGTAATAAAAGCAGAAGATTTTGATAGCCTACTTAATGTAAATTTAGATGCAATCCACAGCTAGTTTTAAAAGAGGAAAAATCTTAAATTTTATTACCATAGTTTCCAGATTAATTAATGGCAGAAGGGTTAAAATTCCAAATAGATGTTGTTCTTGTTAGCACATAATTGAT
Organism: Scalopus aquaticus; assembly: GCA_004024925.1. Taxonomy (NCBI): domain Eukaryota; kingdom Metazoa; phylum Chordata; class Mammalia; order Eulipotyphla; family Talpidae; genus Scalopus; species Scalopus aquaticus. Next base: position 23,927 of record PVIJ01012807.1, read on the forward strand.
TCCAACTCCTCAAAGACAATGCCTCCTTTTTATGCTAGACACCTAGGCTGTAAAATAAGGTAACATTCTCTAGAAATACAGCATAGCAACAAGGGTCTATGCAAACTTTGTCCACTGCCTTTCTGAAAGTAATTTTTAATTATAATAACGATAGACATTTGATGACCTATTATATATCCCTTTAAAAGAATTGTCTTATTTATACCTGGCTGCAGTCCTATTTCATATGAATTAATTTTTTTCCTCATTACAGAAATGGAAACTTTGTGGTCCAGAAGTTAAGTAACTTGTTCCAGGTAATTCAGCTGGTAAATGCCATGCTTTGGATTGAATCCAGGTTTAGCTGACAGCGGAGTCTGTGATTTATTGAAGAACTTTAGCCATCAAATCATCTGATAAATTTCTTCTGCAAAGTCAGAAAACTTTTCAAATAAGATATTTCACTAACATTTTCTTCTGTTTCTGCCTAAAAATGATGAAACTGCCAGCAAAACAAGGCAAAAGCTTATCAGCTGCTTCACTTTTACAGAATGAAGTTCTCCAAACACGTCTATATATTTCAAGTTCTGGATCACTTCTTTACCATGCTTATAACCATTTTACAATCTATATGAGAAAAATATGTCCAGTCTTTTCCCACTGACTGTCTGGTCAATCCATAGTACCCTTCCCATATAACATTTCCATCTGAAAAAGCACAAAAATCAACAGACATTTTAAATATTACTCTGTAAAGCCTTCCTAACCTTCTCTGGCAAAATGAAGCCTTTCTTCATCTACGATATCATGGTATATAGTCCTTACCTCCATCCAAGAAGACCACAGAGCATTCTAAATAGTCAGCAGATGAAGCATCTTCTATGCCAGACTATGCTCCAGGACTGTTTCTTAATTATCAATGAATCTTTGGTGGGAGTAATGTATCTACTTCTCAATGAATCTTTAATTGCTCTAAAGTGTGTTGAAAGAGCTGAGTACTGTTGAAGTGTTCTCCTCAAATTGTTATTTTTAAATTATTTTAAATATTATTGAAAACAGTATTATCTTAAATATTAAACACTTAGTATTTAAATATTTAAAGCTGCCCAAATTATTATTTTTAAGAAGGTCCTCTTGGTTTTATGAATGGAAAAACGCCAAGCAACTTATCACAAAGTACCTGAAGCCTCTGCTTGAGGAAGACCCTTGAAAAACAGAGAACGCATCGTGCATTAACTTCCGTTTTGTGCTACTCTCTACCATAAGCATTCCAGGAAACTCAGTATTGAGAAAATGGAAAGTTTATACTTATTCTTTGAAAAACTAATTCGGTGAGTAATTTCATTTCCACAGCCTTAAGTTATGCTTCTGAATGAAGAACAAATTTAGAAATTAATAGTTTGGTTGTCAAATGAAAACAATGAGTAAACCTATATCAATGATAACACATGGTATACCATATGCAGAATGCATAATAAATACCTTAAAAATCATAAGTTACATAAATCCTGTGGAACCCAACATAAAAAGAGAGACTATGTAGCCAAAGCAAACTTCATTATCTCTTTAGGGAAAACATAAAGATATTTTAGAAGATTAAAGATTTATATTGGTGCTCCTTTCTGATAATTCTATGAATCATTCAGTCTTATAAAATGCACAATTACTACTTACAAAACTAGAACATTCTCATAATATATATGCTGTTGATTTTTATATTTTTATGGCATACATTTTACCGGGGCTTCCTTATATTAAAAATCAATTATTTGAGACCTTCACTGCTCCTGTTGTGAAATAAGAGGTGGAGGCAGACCAAGATTTAGATATTCTAGGAATGGAAAGTTCACTGTAGTACCATATAGCCAGAAAATTCTGGAAACTCAAACCTGATCTCATAATATTGTCAGGGAGATCCTGTGGTTGGAGGGCAGCTATTTCCTGTCTAAATGATTTCCAAGATTGGAAAAATCCTAAGATGGTCACTCAGCTGTCATAGAGGCTGCCAGCAAAATGCTCCAGAAGGGAGCCCACTTTGCCCCTATAAAGATGTTTTTTTAGGATTTGTGTGTTCATGTATGCACATGTAAGAACTTGACTATCATCGACATATAAGAAAAGAGTTAAGGATAAACAAGAAAGAGTATGAATATAACATTAATGTACAATCAGCAGCTGAAGTGGATGGAAAATAAATGATAAGCAGTAGAGGAGGTGAGATGCAGTGACTAAGTGGTTTACTAATGATCTCCTTTCTGTTTTTTGAGATGCACAAGGTCATACCTCTTGTCCACTTTTTTTTTTTCATTTAATACCAGAAGCAACAGTATTTGTGGTAGACAGAAAAAAATCCATGTCCTAATTTCCCCAGTATCTATAAATAGGTCATTGTATATGGCAAAAGATGTAATTAAATTTGTAGATGTAATTAAATTTTTTTTTCCAATCCATGAACATTTAGATTTTATTTTATCAGCGTTTGTCATTTTCAGCACACAAATCCTATACATTTTGTTAGGGTAACACCCAAGACATTTTTTTTTGTCATGCTTGTTATTAAGTAGTATTGTGTTTTTTGTTTTTTGTTTTTTATAATATATATTTTTATTGTTATTTATGTCTTTTACATTTTGCATTCCCCTTGGGTAGCCCACCACCAATTCACCCGTGATCCATCTCCATGGTCCCTTGTGTTCTTTTCTATTCCATTTTGTGCCCTTTCCCTTCCCTCCCTCCGGATCCTTCCTCCCCCCCCCCCCCCCCCCCCACTGATTGTCTCTCTCCCACCCGGCCTCCCTATAGGACTGTTGATGTAATTAAATTAAAAATCTTTAGATAGGAAGGTTATTTTGGAATATCTGGGTAAGCCCAATGTAATCACAAGAGAAACAGGGAGGGTAGAGACAGAAAAGATATGATAATGAAAATACATCTGGTCAGATTGATGCAACCATGAGTCAAGGAATGTGAGCTGCCTTTTGAAGTTAGGAAAAGAAGGAATGGATTTTCCTCTAGAGTCTCTAGAAGCAACACAGCTCCGTCAATACCTTGATTTTAATTCAGTAAAATCCTTTTTCAGAATTCTGACCTCCAGAACTGCAAGATCATAAGTTTCTATTGTTTCAGTTACTAAGTTGTGATCATTTATTACAGCAGCAATAAGAAATGACACTGTGTTTTTGTTGATTTTTTGTTTCCATTGCTCTCTTTAATATAAATGTTATTTTTTTACTGTAAGAGTTATTTATGCTATTACCCTGTTTTGTTCCATAATGTACAAAATATTTGTAAGTTTGCATCGAATTTACAAGTTCACTTTTTTTATACATCAGGGAGTTTCCTTTAAATTAAATTTAAACGCCCTGAAAATTATCATTCAGGAAGTGTTGCATGCTAATTCTTGTGTGTTTGCAATAAATCTTTCTTCCTAGCTCAACCCTCACCCTCGTTCCACACCAAGATTTAGACAAAGAATTCAGATGTTGCAACTCAGTGCACAATGTGGGGCAGTACATGTGGGGTGGCAGAATCACTCTGAAAAGCACTTGGGTAGTACAAGGTTATGTGGCAGTCTGTGCCACAGAAACCAACAGATAGCTTAAGATTTCCATCAGTCTTACAGAGCCAACCAGTTGCCACGAAGTTTTGCAGTCTAAGCAGCATTAAATGCGGTAATAATGAAATAGAAAACTAAATTAAGGAGTTCAGCCTGCTGTTTAGGGCACTGGCAGAAAAACTTGTGCACCAATGTGATCTGCAACACAGTGAGCCTTGTTTCAATAGGAAATCAAATTGGTGACTATCTCTTTATAGTGGAACACTACTGCAACTTGAAGATCAGTTGACCACTCCATCAAGTTGGGTTCACACAGCTTTGAAGGAATTCATCCTTGTGTCATCAGGAGCCATGACAAGAGTGGTTGGGTTTGGGGATCCTTGAGGGCTCCATCAATTTAGATAACAATTTGATCCTTCGAAGTCTCATCTTAGACTTAGTGCCATTGAACTACATACTCATTAGCAGATGAGAAGTCCTGACATCAAAGTCTGTATTATACAACTAATGCTAATACCATTCATGTTTTCCCAGGAGCATGTCAAAGATTATCCTTATCATGGTGGTCTTTGATGATAGTTCTCATGGAGATAGCAGCCAAAATAAAAAGGTAAATGAATGATTTAAAAGGCTAAGTGGAATTTAGGTATTCATTTTTTCCCCTGTTCTCTTTTCCCAAAGGAGGTCTCACCACTGAGATTTCTAACTGTAGGAAAAAAGAAGAGATTCCATTATGGTTTGAAAGGGCATTTCCCGATAATCAAAGATAGCCCTGTCTTCAAGAGTTAGAACAATGAGGTACAGAGAATAATGCTGGGTTGTCTGTGCGGGATACAGCTTCAGTTAGATGAGCAATCCTGTGTAGTTTACAACCAATTATATTTCTTAAAGTGTGTTACAGGGGCCTCTCAGCTGAAAACTACTATAGTTTTATTATGTGTCTGACACTCTGTTCACCATAGAAAATACAGACATGATTAGGACACATCTCTCCACAAGGTGATATATATCCAGGTATGTGGAAACACAGGAAACTTAGCTGAAAGGAACCTTGATAAAGAATTGGTAGTAGTTGGCAGAATGGCCTGCAATCCAGATGGCACTTTGACTGATAAGATTTAGGAACTAAGGCTCTTCTGTGCTCACTCAGTCCAGCATATACCTATAGAGATCCTATCTCTTCAGCCTAAAAGTAGTTTGACCTTCCATGTTGTTCTTTCTTGTTTGAGGGTGAAAGTAGTATGCAAACATTCATTTATTCTTTAGATAGCTACTATCTGGATAGGTAAAGTAACAAGCATTAGTCAAGGTTGAAGATTTTACTTAAATGTCCAGCCCCCCTTGTTCTCAGGATATTGTCTTGGCGCTCAGAGTTCCTGCTTGTCAAGCTAAAATGTACAGTCAGGCAGGGGGCCTCTCACAAAACAAAAGTCTTGGTATGAGGAACATACTGGGAAACCAGCAGGCAAACTTTATGGTCAGATTAGCATAACCAGGTAGACTACCTTAACAGAAAGTTAAGTGAGAACAGGAACTAGAGATGGATGTTTTGATCAGCAGGAACAATGGACACCCCCACCCCCAGACAACAGCCCCTGTTCACTCCCCCAGAGCTTGTGCCAGACAATTATAAGTCCCCAATACACATCCCCACCACATAACATTCTTCCATGTACTTGCCCACCTTTTCTGAACTTGATCCTCAATATATATGAGACTGCCCTTGAAAAGGGGCTGCACTCCTGAGGTGTGAGCCCCTCTAGGTCTCTCTCTCTACTTGGATTTTGAGTTGTTTTTCCTCAGTCCTGCCCCGCACAGCTCCCAATGCTTCCACTGCCACTGCCGCACCCCCCCCCACCCGCCCCTGCCGCAAGGCGACAAAATGCTAAATCTAAGGTGTTCAGCTAATCCTTACTCTTAGGCATTGGTTGAGTGTGATTGAATCATTTAGCATAGATTCCTTTCTCCACCTGAACCTGCAGGTGAAGTGTCAGTTAATCAAAATAGACTTCAAACAATGAAATTCAACCAACTTAAATTAAGCTGAAGAACTAAGAAACCATTCCTGTAATTATAATAAAATTGGAATCTATTTAAGAAATTTAAATTACATCAGAATTCCCTAACTAGATGCCCTTTGTTGGCCAATTTATTAGGCAACCTAATTCAATCTGTAATAGTAGGCTTACATATGTTAAATGAGAAGATTATCAGTTTACAATGCATTTATGGAGCAGCATTCTTTACTAAATTGTCTTGGTATTTTGTACAATTTGAGTCATTTCAGAACACATAACATTTCAGAATATAGTAATTTTTCATAATCCTAAATCCTTATATCCATGTAAAAAGTGCACTGAGGGTTAGCTTCTCCCCAATCCTACCTTTTTCATTTTCTTGGAGTATATCTCCCAAAGGGTTTCTCCAGCATACATTTTGCAAGCAACCTTACATCTCCAAGTCTGTTTCCAAAGAACTCAAGCTAACATAGGGTTGTCAGTGAAAATAACCCCTTTGGGAAGCTTTACAGATTTTGATCCTTCTGTCCTTGCTTGAAACCTACCAAGAAATCCTTCTGAAATCTGTTTTTCAAACCAGAAGCACATTTGGGAAAGATCTTCTCCAGAGTGCCAGATCTTTACCATCTGAGGGGTATGTATGTATGTATTTATTTATTTTTTGGAAACAACCAAAGGTTGTTCTAAGCTAAGTCTGAATAGTAGATTTATGATTAAACTAGATTCTACTGTTTAAGATACAAAATGAGTTGCAGCTAAAATATGCTGGGCATAATTTGCTTAAATGGCAATCAAATTGGTTTGAAAACAGTATCTTAAAATGATGCTAAACAGTATTTTGAGCAAGAGTAGTGAAATAAATATATAGTCTCCCAAGAAAATTACATGCCCATGGATAACTTCCATCATCTTATTAAAATATCAATTTCAACATTTTATAATTATGCTGAAGTTGCAAATACAAGGTCCTAGTTTGAAACAATTATTTGCCCTCCAATTATATTTTCAGGTCCAAGGAACTTCATTGAAAAATGATACTCTCAGACAGAAGTTGAAGCTTTTGAAGAAATGAGGTCCTCTAAGGAGAACTTGGTGATTTTTCCTATATAAGGACTTGAGCATATTAATAGGTAAGTGGCAGGAATTGTGTCTCATTCATTGGTCTATTCCTAGCTCTTAGTCCCGTGGCTGACTCATAGTAAACAGGTAAGTCAATAAACCATACAATTTCAAGAGAAATGATAGAGACAAAGAGAATGTCTGGAGCCCAGCCAGAAAAAAAAAATCAGAAATTGTAAATAAGCTATTATTAAAAGCACAATAATTATAATTTCTTATATTTGTATAGCCTATTTCTTATAGCTATTTGATCCCTTTTGCATTTTCCCCGAATTTCATGTTCCCTTTAGTTATTAGTGGAATCCTAAAAATGTAAGGGACCTATATGCTTGTTTGTAGTGATACCAGAGGCTGATTTTCAGCAAGTCTCAGTAGAAAAACCAAAGAAATAAAGTGGGCAGAAATTTTTGCGAAGAGGAAAGAAGGGTTGAGGAACCCTACAAATCTGTGAAATAAGGGTCACCCAGGGTGGAAAGCATGCCCCAGGATTCTCAAAGCACGAAATGCTCACAGTTCACCTAACTTGAAGTACAGAAGTAGCAAAATCAATGGCATATGGCTAAAAGGATTGAGTTTACAATTTGTACCATGTGATATTGGGAAGGACAATGATTAATACGCCGGGAAAATCTTCATTAGAGAAAATAAGAAAGCTATGGTTTAAATAAAAGGTTATCAGATCATCAAGGATGAGAGAAAGGAGGAAGAAAAAATTCCCAGTAGCAAAGTATAAACAAAGTCTCAGAGGCAGAAAGTGTCCTGGCTTCCAGCGTTTCCCTATCACAATCACATCCTGTTCACTAGTGATGGGGAGAGGTACCATGGGCCTTCCTGGGCCAGACCTGACCTGGGCACTGAGAAAGTTCGTGTGTATGGATGAGCCTTCAGTGTATTTACAGTGGGGCTACAGAAAGAAAACAAACATATAGAAAATAATTCACCTTAAAGCTTCTACTAATTATCTTGGAACATAAATTCAGAAAGATAAACAATGAATATGAGTAAAACTTGTGGGAGCCTTTCAATACCAGCTAAGAATTGAAAGGCAGTAAGAAAAATATCCAGGGTGTCAAAAAAAAGTATGACTTGTATTCTACAGGACAGAGAGGTAATGTCAGACAGTATGAGAAATCCAGTTGAATCCATATGAGTATTGGGACCAAATTACAGAGGGCTTTGAAAAAACAAGAGGACTTGGATTTGAGTGGTAAATGATGAGCAATAACTTCATGGACTGGGCTGAAGTTGGGAGAGACTAAAGACAGAACCATACACTGGCAGGAACCTACATTTACCAAGATCAGAATTGATGAGGGCCTAGACCAGGGAGCAGAAATGGGAACAGAACAGTAAGATGCTCACACACATTTCAAAAAAATCCACAGGATGGTAAATTAACTAAGAGAATGTAAAAGGAGATTAGTAGAAAGTGATTCTATGCACATAAACTAGATGATTGGGAAGGGAATTCAGTCTAGAAAATATGTAATAAATAAGGTCTAAAATCAGTTAAATCTCTCAAGGGCCCAGGCATTGGGGTAGAAAGATCCTACATGATTGTTTCAGTTTCTGAGGCTCAATTGCTTCACTGCCCAGTTGAGATCAGAGTCTCCTTGTCCATTGTAAGTAAACTATTTTCCTCAGCTTCCACTGCTCCTCATGATTTTCCTAGGTTTGTATGTAGAGCCAGAACCAAGTCTGGCAAGACAGACTCTCCCTTAGTGTGGATGAGGTAGAATGTTGCCCAAGTTTATACATTATTTTACTGTCTAGATCATGTATAGTGGTCAACAGGAAATGGTATCAATTATTGGTTTCATCATACCACATTCACTGTTCAAAAAGTGACCTACGCCACTTTCTGCAGTATCCCACTTAAGTATAAACCCAATGTCAAGGATATTGTTAAACCAATTTTACAGAAAAGAATACAAAACTTATGTTCATGGAGGTTAAATTTCAAATTCACAAAAATAGCAAAAGCAGAACAAGAATTTTAACCATCTCTTTCATAATCCAAACTTTAGATGTTCACTAAGATGCACACAGAGAAAGTGCTGGTCAAAACAATAGGAATAACTACATACAGTGTGATTTAAAGTATATTCTAAATATATAGCTGAAGGGGAAAGCAATTGATTGGTCAAAAGTTCTACCACTTCATTCTGATGACCTACAAAGTCTTAAGGATTATTTACATCTCAGTTTTTATATTTAGAATACCTGTAATATTCACCATAGCTATTTTTTATCACTAATCTTTGTTTAAAAAGATAATTTAGGCGTTAACTCTCATTACATTTTTGTTAGTAAAATCAAAATATATATCCAAATACAAATGGGCGAAGGATAATTTATTAAGAAATAAATATAAACAGTCAAATAAGTAAATGACTAAATGTCCAACATATTAATAACAAAAATCTTTGAAATCAAAAAAGAGACCACTTTCACCTAACAAAAATGTAGAGTGTAATTGATGAGAGTGAGTGAATAGCACTCTCATATCTTATTAATTAAATTGGTATCACCTTTTTACAAAACAAGTTGGCAGTCTAAGTCAAAATATACTAGCTCTTTGGCCCAGCAATTTCTTATATACTATATATCATAATATTGTTTAAAGTAGAGAAAAATTTTAAACATCCTAATACCCAACAATAATTAATGATTAAACAAATTTGGCGGTAGCATACAATAGATGCCATGACGTTATTAAAAATCACATTATGGAAGACTATAAAATGACTTACAGATATAACTGTAACACAACATTAAAGAAATAAAAACTTGTCTGAAAACAACATTACATTACAGTTCTATTTTGATGAGTCTCAGCTGGAGTTACATCCTTAATCTTAACAAACATTCTTTCTTAGTGATGGCATTTTATTTCCTACTTTTCTGTGATTTCCAAATTTTCTACAATGAACATATATGATTTTTATCATCAGAACATAAGTTATTTTAGTATCTTGTCCTGTTAACAACCTATTATATATTAGTAGTGAATCCAGGTACCCATCAGCTCCTGTTATAGGACATCCCCTTGCTTCCTGTTTTCTCCATAGCATCTTAAGCTCTCAATTCCCTCCCTTTCTATCCAAGCTCCCTTCCTCTTTCTTAGAAGTACACAATTTATTCAGCCATTGTTCTAATCACAAACTTTTGTACACGAATGCCAAGTCTTGTCCTCTTGGGCCTTTTTTTTTTTCCTCTGATACTACCTACTCATTAATTTATTTATGAATCAATAATTATTAAACATTTGCTTTTTGCAAAAAAATACAATAAAAAAATGGGCAGAAGAACTAAAAAGACATTTATCCAAAAAAGAAATGCAAATGGCCAACAGGCATATCAAAAAATGTTCAACATCCCTCAAAATTAGGGAAATGCAAATGAAAACCACACTGAGATACCACCTTACACCAGCAAGAATGGCACACATTAAAAAAACAGGGTACAACAAATGTTGGCGAGGAGGTGGAGAAAAAGGAATTCTCCCACACTACTGGTGGGAATGCAAACTGGTCCAAACACTTTGGAAAGCTGTATGGCAGTTCCTCAAGCTGCTAAACATGGAGCTTCCATACGGCCCAGTAATACCACTTCTGAGAATCTACCCTAAGGACCAAAAACATTAATCCAATAAGATACGTGCACCCAAATGTTTATTGCAGCATTGTTTACAATAGCTAAAATATGGAAACAACCCAGATGCCCCAAAAATAGATGATTGGAGGCGCAGCGGTTGAGCGCTGCGCTGTGGAGCTGTCGGCAGTGCGCAATGCGAGTTCGACGCCCAGCCGGGGAGAGTCCCACATGGTGCAGCAGACCTCTCCTGCCTCGCCCGCTGCTCCCCTCAGCAGTGTATTTCTGATTTGCCTGTTCTGCTCCCCACTCTGTCTCTGGTGAACCCTCTTGCTGCCCCACGCCTCTGGCCTGTACCCCAGCTTGTATGTATAAATAAAGAAATCTTTTAAAAAAATAGATGATTGGATCAAGAAGATGTGGTACATATACACAATGGAATACTATTCAGAAATCAAAAAAGATAAACACATGCAATTTGCAGCAACATGGATGGAGCTAGAAGGGATCATGCTCAGTGAAATAAGCCAGAAAGAAAGAGAAAAATATTGAATGGTTTCACTTATAACAGGAATATAGGGGAACCAAATAAGAAAATGACATTCAGCAAGGGAGGGAGAGGATAAGGGCTCAAAAAGGGGGAGAAAAGAACACAAGGGACTATGGTGATGGTTTACGGGTGAATCGGTAGTGGGTAACCTATGGAGAATATACAATAATGTAAAAGATATGAATTATAAAATAAATTAAATTAAAAGAAACATTTGCTTTGTGTCAGGCAAAATACTAGATGCTCATGACATAAAACCAAGTAGACAATAAATGAAGTAGTACAGAGTCAGAGATGAACAGATAGCACATACTATGATTGAATGTAATAGGTACACTGAGGAGGAAGTTCATAATCAACTCTAGGAGGGAAGAGAAAATGACAGTGATATTTGCCCTAAAAAAATAATAGGAGTTATTTAAGTCAATAACTCAGGAAAGGATACCCAAGGGAGATTGTGGGTATGTTCAAGGAACCCAAGTAAGGAAGAACGTTATGTACTTTAGGAAACTTAAGGATCTCCATTTGGCAGAGTACAATGGATAAAGACAAGTTTCAGGAAATAAGGATGGAAGATGTTTCAAACTGTATTATATGGACTGTCAAAACTCTGAAATTATTCCTGGAAAAAGAGATTCTTTTTCCAAAAATGTTCGGAAACACTGTATTATATCCACCTTTCGTAAAATTGATAATGCACATTAAAATATTAAAGACCTACAGTAGGAAAACAAGTTTTCTCTCCCCTTCCCCCAGTATTCCTAGAAACTCAAGTTAGAAAACATTGAATAGACAATTGAGAAGAGTCTAGAACTTAAAGTTCTAACTAAGGGATTGACTCTTTACCCTGAACATTCTGGGAAACCTTGAAAGCTTTCAAACAAAGAATCACAGAGCGGGTTTGTAAATTTAGAAAATACTGCTATAGGAGTGATAAAGAGATTTGCAACAAAGGGATTAGTAGAGAAGATAGAAATCAGTTCCCAGGAACCTGTTATCATAATCAAGAGAAGTAATCAGGACCTCGAACTGAAGTTTAGTAAGTGGCAATGATGGTGATAAGAGAGAGAGAGAGAATTTGACCTACGAAAGGATATTAGACTTCATAACAGATAAAAATTAAGGTGCAAATTGGGGTCAAACTTGTGAGAGGAAGATATCTAACTTGTTTTAGGCTGTTTGTTTCTTTCTGGGGTCACTGGGGAAAGCAAAAGCAGAATTGGACCAAAACATAATAAATGAAGTATTGAATATGCTTCATGCGTGACAGGAAATACTAATCTGGAGGTTCGCAGAGAGATCTAAATGGGTAATACAGATTTAGTCACTGGAATAACAGTTACAGATGAAACCAAGGGCTTAGGTGGGAAATACCTACAATGAGGAGAGTACAAGTTCAAGAACATAACCCTGGGTCACACTACTGTGTGACCAACAACAGTAAACCTATGAAAGTGGTAAGGAAAGATCAATAAGGAAAGATGAAAATCTTAAGAGAGAAATGCCAAAGACATAGAGGAGGGTTTTAGGATGGAAGGTGTGACCACTGGAACCAAATGCCAACAAGATCTATTGAGGTATGAACCAGGTGGGGTCTACTGGCTTTGGACACTGTGGATAATCAGGAATCTGTGTCAGAACCTCCTCTGAACACAGATGTCCATGACATAAAGCCAAGTAGAATAAAATTCTGACTACTACATATGTTGGATATGAATAGACAAAGTCGGATATGAATAGATGGTACATACTATGACTGAATTTAATAGGCAGCTGGGACTGGGAGACAGATCATCAATTAAGAACAAAACAAATGACACAATGAGTAAGGATAGACTTGTCCTTCACAGAGCTAACAGAGAGAGTGATAAGAATCTGATAAATGTTGGTGTTTTGGGTTTAGGTATTCAGCTGTCACACAGGAAATAATTGTGCATATGTTTCTACATCGGGCGGCGGCCACCAGAGAGGAGACTTCTGCAGATAAGGACGTTAAAGAAAAAAACAGGAGTGCTGATAGTGGGGTGTCAGGCAAGTAGGGGGCATGGAGTTCACAGTGCAGATGCTGGAGAGTAGAAGGGCTTCTGGCTTCCCTGAATTTGGAAGGAGGAGGGAGATCAGTTTATAGGTAGCAGAAGAAGATAGGGGAGGGAAGCAGATGGGGGATTGGCACAAGTGGTTTGGTGGAACATGAATGGGACATGCACGTATGGAGAGCAAAAATGTGACCCTAAAATTAAAATTAAAAAAATAAAATCTCAATCCTAAAAAAAATAGAATAAGCTCACCCAATGACTTAAACTTACCCACACTGAAGTTTAGTAAAAGGTATTAGGGAGGTCTGAGAGGGTTTGACAGAAGGCTGGGTATCAGAGAAGAATCAATACATCTCCCAGAAGCACAAGAAAAGGAAGACTCTGGCAATGTCAAATCTGGCTTTAAAGGATCTTTTACATGATAAATATATGCACTTTTGTAAAGAGGATAAATAAATATTTTTTAAATAATAAAGCTTCTCAAATTAGAATTCACTTGATATTAAAATTGCTGACATTATTAAAACATTTGAGGACAATTATCAAGCTAGAATTTGTTGAATATAAATCTGTGTCTATGTCATGTTTATGCATTTTTGCCCTTTTTTTAATAAATACTTTTCTTAGGCATGTAGATTTGCTGAAATGTAAATGTCAAAGCTAAGTGAACATCTCTTCTATTTTTTCCTAATTCTAGGATAATTTAATGTTTAGAAAACCACAAGTCTCATAAAACAGACTATACTTTTCATTTACTATTATAGTCAATACTACTTTAAAATTTCCATGTAATAAAATGAAGTGTTATCAGTTATTAGAATAAGAATGTTTCTTCATTTTCACTATTGATTTCCTTTTAAAATGTCTCTTGAAGGTAATTTTAAAATAAAGATATGGACTATGTAGGTACAGGGAAGGGCTGGTACTATGTGGCATTGCAGCGAAAACCTTATCAACCAGGTGGATGCTTATATCAGGGCCCGAACACAGAAACACACACACACACACACACACACACACACACACACACACACACACACACCTGGAGTAAAAGTGTTAAGCCATTTAAAAGCTATTTTTGGTTCCTTGATTACAGTGAAATGTCATAAATATGTTTTCCAAAGAGAGACAAAATGCACACAGTATGAAGGCAAATCAAGAAAGGTGACAGTGCTTCCAAAATTGGCCATAAACTCCACAGCCACCACTTCTGCCCTATCCTTAGAAAATGCAATGCTTCATTCTAAGGACAGAGTGACATTATCAGTTGAATTGGAGAAGTTGGAACCTGGGAATTGGAACAGAAGCAGTAAGACCTAAAAAGCTGTTGGTCTGCAGAGACCAGGGCCTCAAGATAATCTTCAGAGCACCACAATTAAGATCCAGTCATCTTCCCTACAAACTCAGATTTGGGCATAACAAATAAAAGGTAAAATAGCTATTAAAATCCTACATATTTATTTTTTGATGTGTCCTATTGTGGACTACCTTGACAGCTATAATTACTTATTGTTTCTCCCTTACTTTCTTCAGAATTCAGAAACAATTTAACAATTCATGGAAAACCTTTAAGATGAAAGAAATAATCACCATTTAATCAATGTACATCTTCATATTATATATACATGAGTATTATTAGGGTTGCTTCAAGAGAGGCTTGCCTGTAATTCTAAGTACATCAAAGCCAGGTACTATATTTTTATGCTTTACTTTGGTTAATGTCATTTGATCTATTCTAAAAATGTATCAATGAGAAGCCTGTAGAATCAGTTTTGAAAGTGGCAGGAACCATGAAAGTCTAAGCAGCCAGAAATATAGGTCAAGGCCTCCCTGGTGGCGCAACAGGTTAAGTGCAGCACTATGAAGGTATCCAGAGCCACTCCAGCATAAGTTTGATACCCGGCCAGGGAGATACCCACATGGCGCAGCAGACCTCTCCTGCCTAGCCCGCTGCTCCCCTCAGCAATGTACTTCAGTTGATCGACCTATTCCGGTCCCCACTCTGTCTCTGGTGAATCCTCTCACCACCCCCCACCTCTGGCCTGCACCCCAGTTTGTATGCATAAATAAATAAATATTTAAAAAAAAAAGAAAAGAAATATAGATCCAGTCATGCTTTATGGAGAGTGGCCAGGCTGCTGCTGCCATGGGCTTGGGTACCATGACCAATAGTCAGCAAGAAATGCTAGATACCAGGCCACTCCCACCTATTTCCATCACAGAGGAGGCATTCAGTCCCTGCCGAGGACATTGGCTAGAACAGGCATATTCACTTATTTACCTTCTAGCAGTCAAAGGAATGTGATAGAGAATTCTGATGGCTACTGGGTAGCTTATATTCGCAACAATTGTTCACTACATGGTATTATTTTGCAACTGATCAGTGTGTCTAAAAACTGATTTTGGGGATGATGTGAAAATGTCTTCTTACACTGAAAAAAAATTAAGGGTATTGTTGCAGAAAATGGGCTTTAAAAATGCTAAGTTTTTTCACTTTTCATGCTTCAAAAGTATTTCTAAATAACACTGAAAAGAGATGCTGATTGTATGGAAACTTTTTGGAGAAGAAAAAGTAGCCAATTTTTACATGTTGTGCAGTCTTTATAATGTACACATTAGGCAAAAAAGAAAGACACAGTAACTGTGTTAGAATAAAGGTTTTGTGAGTTAATGTATAATAAATTAGCCTTTGCAGAGCTTGAAAAGAGAGAACAGAGCAACTATGACATTCTCTGTTCTACCCCTACTCTCATAAAGCTTTAAGGCCTAAGGCAAACTTTTACCAGTAGGCAACAAAGAGATGTTCTCAACTGACCAACCTCTGTAGATATTAGAGGAGGAAGACCCATGTTCTCACATTCAATAGAAAAG
This sequence comes from Scalopus aquaticus, assembly GCA_004024925.1. Classification (NCBI taxonomy): domain Eukaryota; kingdom Metazoa; phylum Chordata; class Mammalia; order Eulipotyphla; family Talpidae; genus Scalopus; species Scalopus aquaticus. Next base: position 39,650 of record PVIJ01012807.1, read on the forward strand.
AAGTCACATCTCCTCTAGGTCCCTGGATTCATTAGTTTGTTCACTCATTCATTGATTCAATGACACACATTTAATGTGTTCTTCATATTGTATTTCCTGCAATGCACACAGTAAGGTGGACAGAGTCCTTCTTTTCCATCAGACTGACTTCTTTTCATAGTTGCCTTCCCCCTTCTTATGAACTTTTATGTGTGTTTCTTTGAAAAGTACATAAGACTCCCTTATGCAATGAGACAGGTTGAAACAGAAGGTTGGTACATTGGTAAATTTGTATTAGGAGTCTGCTCAGTTCAACACTGAAGAAATGTCTTGCCTGGCATAGTCTTAATAGACATTCTTTTGCCAGGTCATGTGATAAATTCATATGTAAAATCATGAAGATGGATACACCACTTTTGAAATTCAGGTTGGTTGTATGAGCTACTCTTTTACCTGTGAGATTCTAAGTAGGTTAAGAGGCCAAGCAGTCTGATTAAGACAGAAAAATTTTGGTTTCATTTACTAGTAGAAACCTTCCTAATAAATTGTTCCTTCGGTAGTCTCTGTGCACTGAAGATCATGGATGAAGATGAAATTAAAGCATGTGATGATGGTGGCATAAATCATCAACAATTCCTTTCTTTAGAATCTGTCTTAGTAAAGAATTATTATATTTGAACGATATTTCACATATTAAAATAGCTTTGTCTTGTGCCATACACTATCTAAATGCTAGTTGTTGGATTACAAAAATTTAGGTTCAAGAGTAAACACTGACATAAAAGAAGGGACAATTAGGCAAAGTAGAAAGATCTAAAAATTAACACAAAACAAAGCTAAGCTAATATTAGTAATGATATTAATGACTGTTAATATTTATTGAGTACTTCCACATTCCAACATAATTCTAAGCTTTTAGGTCATATCATTCCATCTTCACTGTCATCTATGTAAAAGTGTTCAGTGTTCTGTATTTCATTTGTTGAGGTTGGGCATTTGGATCACATTATCTCTCCACTTAACATCAGAACTTCTCCATCAGGATGGTGGGGAAAGTGGTTTTTTAGACACTGTTGGTGGACTTAGAGATGGTGTGCCAGGCACAAAGTTGTGGAAGTCAGGGAGCCAGTACATTTGACCAATGAATTGCCATGACTGAAAAGAAAGAGAAGTATCATAAAATAAGAAAAACTTGGCAATACAGAGAGTTCAGTAATTTTTTGAGTTAACCATAAGAAAGAAGTTTCCATGAAGAAAATGGAGGGATTCATCACTATACCGAAGCAGAAGAGAGACCAACAAGATATTAAGTGACAAGAGAAATGTGACCATTGTGCTTGTTTGGGAAGCTTGAGTGTTAAAGTTGAGGAGTTGAGATTTCCCTGGGGCAGGTGGAGGGAATCAGAGCCATAGATGGAACCGTGATCAGATGGAAAAAAAATAGACCCAGGGATAGAGACAGAACCAGCATATGAATGTGGCAGATTGGGTGTGGAAAAACAACAACAAAAGATGTCTCCCTGGTGGCGCAGGGGTTAAGTCTCAGTTACTATGAAGCTATCACCAGCCACTGTGGCATGAATTTGATCCCTGGCCAGGGAGCTAATCCACATGGCGCAGCAGACCTCTCATATCTCGCCCTGGTCCCCTCGGCAGTGTATTTCAGGCCCTCCACCTGTTCTGACCCCCACTCTGTCTCTGATGAATCCTCTCACCCCCTGCACCTCAGTTTTAATGTGCATAAAATAAATAAAAAAGAAATCTTTAAAAATATATCCTAGCATCCTCTGTTTTTTATACCAATCCTTTTATCTCTAGCATTTCTCCACTGTTAGCTAGATCAGCAGCTCCTATTCCCCAACCAATGCTATTTACTTCAAATTCCATCATCCAAAGGTCATTCAGCCAAATTATCCACTCCACAGAAAGATTGGATACCCAGAGGCCAAGAATGACTCAGCTACTTGCAAGTTTCACTGTACGAAAAATTTGTAGCCCAATTAGCCAAGCATAACTCAGCATTGACTGAATAATCAAGCAGTCCACCTGTAAAGAACCAGAGAATCAAGAGACCAAGAGGTTTACAGTAAGCTGAGTAATGGTCCCCAAAGATATCCATGTCCTGATCTCTAAAGTCTGGGATGATCACGCCATCTGCCAAAAAGGATATTGCAAATGTGATTAAATTCAAAATCTGGATATGGGAGATTATCCTGATGAGACATGTATGTAATCAAAAATGTCCTTATAAGAGAGAAAGGGATCTGAGTACAGAAGAGAAGACAATGTGATGACAGGACAGACATTGGAATGAAGCCACCACAAACCAAGGAATGCCAGCAGCCATCAGAGACTCAAAGGCTAGGAAGGGATTCCTCTCCAGAGTCTCCAGAGGGAAACCAGTCCTGCTGGCACCTTGATTTTAGCCCCTTAAGAGTCATTTTGGATGTCTGGTGTTCAGTCCTGTAAAAGGTAATAAATGTCTGTTGTACTAGCAATTTATTACTGTAGCCATAAGAAACCAGCCCTAGATTCTTCTTTCAATTGGCTGAAACAGTTATGCTCAACTATTACAGGGAAAAATTACTCCTTTAGCCACGTTAGCTCTCTAGCATCTATCCAAAGGAAAGGCGATGTTCATGTTTTATTCTAGTCCCCAAAGTAAAACCCATATGTGTCTATTTCCAACAGGCTCTAAACATTTGTAATCCCACAAGCTCTCTTTCCATCCATTTTTATTCCCCAGCCCCAAATATTCAACCATCTATCTACACCCTCCACTTTGCTTTGCTGTGTGTACCAACTGGGCATCCTGCCTCTCGACTCACATGGGAACTCCTGCTAGAATTGCCCTGTCCCCTTATTCTCCATTCTTAAAATGCCTATGCATCATCTGAGACAGAAGAAAACTTATTTAGAATTCCTTCATTATATCTAGCAAATAAGTTGCATTCTGCTGCATTCTCCTTTGCATTCTGCTAGCTTGAGAACACTAAGTACCAGTCATATCTTATTCATCACATATGCATGGGACAGTAAGTCTGACAATGGAGAATTCATAGCCTCTTTGCCAGATAAACATTTACTAAGTGTTGGGCATTGATGAGGAAGTTGTAATTGAACAGTGGAGTGAATAAAAGCATGAGCCCATATTCCAATCTCTGCTTTTGTTGCTTACCCTCCCTCACCTTAAAAATCAAGTTCATATACCCCATGTGTATCTTCACATTAAATGAAAAATTATTTCCTTACATTTCTTTACAAAATTCACATTACATAAAAAATGAGTAACTACAGTGACATCATATTAGGTTATACACAAAGTACTGACAATTCTGTCTTTTTGAAAACCTCTTCTGAAGTTAATATTTGCTCTAGATCAAATTTGGTGCTCTGGTCACAGCAATCCCAACATACTGTCTCCCTATTCCTAGTAGCTCTATTTAGTCTGGCATCCTCATAGACAGGTAGATAGATAGATTAGATAGATAGATAGATAGATAGATAGATAGATAGACACACATATATACACATATATACACATATATGTGTGTCTAGCTAGCTAGATATCTAGATAGATAGATATCTAGATAGAGAGATAGATATCTAGATAGATAGATAGACACACATATATGTGTATATAGATAGACACACATATATGTGTATATATGTGTGTCTGTCTATTTATCTATCTATCTATCTATCTATCTATCTATCTATCTATCTATCTATCTATCTACCTACCTACCTGTCTATGAGAATACACATATATGTGTATGCATGTGTGTCTATGTATCCATGTATCTATTTATCTATATCTTGGTATAAGTAAGTAAATGTACAAATATGGAGCTATAGACGGTGTACGTTAGCTCTCTGAACTGTAGCTAATACACAGAGGCATCTATGTTGCATATAGGTGAATATCTTTGTATAACAAGATTAAATTATGAAGTGTGGGTTTAATTTAATGTTCTGTCATTTATTCACTGTATAATCTTACATAAATTCTTTAAAATGAGGTATATCTTCTGCAACTGTGAAGTGGGGATTGATAGATATGTTTTAAAACTCTTGTGGGAATAATCTGGTACATGTAATGAAACCCTAGCATATAGTGAGTACTCACAAAATTGTACTGATCAGTAATATCCTGCCTTAAATTTCTATTTTCTTCAGAATCATATTTCTGTCACAACACTACCCATATCTTCAACACACATGTGATACTTAGAAAAGAGCATTAGAAAGAAATTGAGTAAATATGCCAGTGTCTTCAATCCCTCCTAGCACCCTTGACTCACCTGGACACCTACACAATGAGATTCGACTCCTTATTTCAACTTTTCTGTAAGTCATCTCAATTTAAATCTTCTGATTACTAATAGTTTATTTACACCATACTCTAAATGATTCAAAAGCATCTAATATTTTAGAATTTAGTCTCTAGAAAATTAAACCTGGGGAAAGTAACAGATGGGATGGACTATTTTATGGGGTCAGAAAAATCTAGAGAATCAGTGTGGGTGGATATGAAAGTTGAAAACCTGAGACATAGTCAAGACTTATTAATGAGTCACTGTTGCCTTCTTTCCCTGCCTGCTAACAAGACTATGGTGACCCAAATCCTAGATTTTCCAGCATGGAATCTGGAGAATGGGCTGAGGGACAGAACAGATGTAGAAGTGGGAGAGATTCACAATATACTTAAAAAGGGCTTTGCCTGGCAGGGAAGAGGGAAGAAAATCCTTTTAGCTAAATAGTGAGGGGAGGCTTGAAAAGGATGGAGAAACAGAGAATTGAAAGCTGGGGCCCATGTAGAATCAGATTCCCTTGGGAATTCTTTAACAGATGCAGGTAAAAAAAATGGACTTCCATTTTATTTGTATTTTCATAAAAATTGTACTTCATCAACTTGACCTCCTTAAGAAAATAGATGAGGAATTTAATTTTATTAGGGTTACATAATAGAACAGAAACTACATTAATTAGTACTTAGTGCAAACAGAACTATTCTGGCTTCTACTCTCTCATTCTACAACACAACACCAGCAGCCAGTTAGGATAGGCCCCACCCAGAACGTCTCTTTCAAGGTCCATATTCTGACCTAGTCTTCTTGCACAACATAAAACCTAGGTTCCTGATTTGACCTAGCAGTTCCCAATTCTTGGTTCCAGTCTTTCAAATTCCATTCAAGTTTGACTCTATGCCTCTTTTTAAAACTGACCTGCGGCTTCCTTGCCTCGTCCACTGATTTTCACCCAGGGGTTTTAGCTGCCCAGGAGTGGTATAAGAGAGGCCCCAGGTTTCTTTCTCAGAGGGAGTTTAATCTGGATCCCTGGGAGATTTAATATGAAGATGCACTTTAGATAATGTGGATGATTTCACTAGTCAAGGAAGGCCTCAACGAGGAGTGAGAATTTCGTAACTATTTGAAAAAGGCCTTGGAAATTTTTTTTTTTTTTTTTGTACATACAAGCTGGGGTACAGGCCAGAGGCATGGGGCGGCAAGAGGGTTCACCAGAGACAGAGTGGGGAACAGAGCAGGCAGATCAGAAGTACACTGCTGAGGGGAGCAGCGGGTGAGGCAGGAGAGGTCTGCCGCACCATGTGGGACTCCCCCAGGCCTGGCGTCGAACTTGCATCGCTGCTGCCAACAGCTCCACAGCACAGCGCTCAACCACCGCGCCACTGGGGAGGCCCAGGCCTTGGAAATTTTAAAAAGAGATTGACAACCTGAACACAATTTCATTAATCAAGGTTTGATTTTCTTGGGTGCTTAGAGATTAGAACAGATTGAAAATTAGACTGTGTTCAAACTTGCTTAAAATGAAAAGTGAAAGCTAGTGAGGAGGAAACACTAAGAAAGAATTCATATTCTGATCTCTTTGTGGTTCTTTTCCCTAACTGATAATGTATTCAACTCCTTTTTGGGAACTTTGCTCCTTGGCTAAGAGAGGCAGGTGAGTGCCACTGTGCTCCACTATCAAAAACAGCAAGTGATGATTAAGCCAAAAGCTGGATTCTCTTTGGGTCTGGGTTGAAAGAGATAGCAGGCTGGACAAAATGCAGCAGCTGTCTCCATTTCTCTACAGAATTCTTCTGGAACATTTCCCCCTCTCCCCTTTTTTTTTTAAACAATTTTTTGCCAAAACATTGCTGCTCTGCCTGCCTGTCCTTTAGCCAGGCCTTTTGTGTGGGAGTGATTGAAGTGGGCAATTAGATTCTCCACTTAGCACCTCTTCATTTTTCTTTGGTAGAGCTGTATTTCTTCATGGTGAAATAAAAAGGATTTTTGAATGGGGGTGGAAATTTCATTTCCTTTTGTCCTAGTTGGGTTCAGGATAGATCATGGAGATATGTGTTTCCCTACACACTGATGATTTTTGAGAGGAAGACACACCAATAAAAGCATTTTGATTAGTTACCGTAAGAGAGAAAAATACAAATAGTACCCCTGAGTTCCCTATCTGCCCTCTGGGGGTGCACGCACACTTAACCATTCTGACCCATGTTTATTATAAGTAAAAAGAAAATGTTCAAAACCACTTGTTTCTAAATGTCCTAATTTTAGGCTTTCTATATCGAACACTCAGCTGAATGTAAAGACCACATCGAAGTATTCATCCATTCCTCCCCAACTTTGTCAGTAATTATGTCAAAATGTAAATTGTCTACCCCAACTACAGAAGCAGAAGTGCTAAGCCTATGCAGTCTCCCAGCTCCACATCTTGTCATTCTTCTAATTCTGCCCACTAATAACTCACTCCTCTTAACTGCTCCAACATTTAATGAGAATTATGCCATTCTGGAGAAGATGGTTCCAAGTGCTGCCACATTTATGAAGGAGAGACTGGAAAACTGCTCATCGCAACCACAAAGTATTCTGACATCTGAAATCCCACCTCACAAATATCCAGATCTTTTCTATTAAGACTAAAATGTACTTCATGAGTTTAAGGGCTTTGTTGCCCTTCATTCCCCAAATCTCCTTGGGTTACCAGTAAATAAGACCTAAAATTAAATCCATTCAACTGATATTTCCATCCAAAGTTACCAGGGCCAACTTCTTTACTCTTCTCCTCTCACAGAGGAGAGGAATTATTGCTTGTTAGTGGGTATTACTTTGCATGAGTGGCTGGTCACACTTTCCTCCATTTCAGAAGCGAATCACATGAAGAAGGTGGTCTGATAAGCAAGGCTTCATGGTGTCGTTCCAGGGCTCACATGTGGAAATGTCCCTACTACTCAGTGCTCAGTTCTCCCTCTGTGACCTAGTCAAGGGCATCCTGGCAGCCTACAAATACATATAACACCCTTCCCATTCTCCCCGAGTCTGAAAGTACTGCTTGTGGCATATTAAATATATCTAATCTGTATCTCTGTATAAAAGAAACTGTAAATTCTTCCTGGTAAGTCATCATTTTACAAATTAAATTACACAGAGACTATCAAAGGAATGAATTTCTAATCTCATTCTGACTCTCCTGTTACCAAGCTTCCCAGGATGCCCCATGTTCTAATATCAGTCACTCTGTGTTCAGGGAATATAAACCAACTTCAGTAGAAGTCTAAACTAAATAGTTCCTAGTATGAATGTGCTGCTGAAATTATTCTGAAACAAATTCCACCCAACACAATAGTTTGCTTGAGAGACCTGGTAAACAGACAGTACTAGCAAGACTTTTAAAATGAATTTTGATGTTGGCAGCTATCCTATTAGATTATTCTCACCATTTCTCCCTTCTATTGGTTAGGTGATAGAAAACTTGCTATAACCTGAGTTGCCTTAGAGCACACAAAATGGAACTCAGAATATCAGAAGGGAAATGGATTATCTGCTTCACTAAATAGGCTATCTTTTAGGATTCTCTGTCTTACTCACATGTAAGTTTAGATAACCCTAGAGGGTAATCAATAGTAATATTTGGAATACCTTGTACCTTTTTTTTTTTTTAAAGAGGATTTTCACATTTTTTTTTTATTTATACATACAAGCTGGGGTACAGGCCAGAGGCATGGGGTGGTGAGAGGGTTCACCAGAGACAGTGGGAAGCAGAACAGGCAGATCAGAAATACACTGCTGAGGGGAGCAGCGGGCGAGGCAGGAGAGGTCTGCCGCGCCATGTGGGACTCTCCCGGGCCTGGCCGGGCGTCGAACACGCTGCTGACAGCTCCACAGCGCAGCGCTCAACCGCTGCGCCACCAGGGAGGCCCGGAATACCTTGTACCTTTTAATGGGTCTAATAAAAGAAAGAAAAAGGAAGGGAAGGAGGGGAGAGAGGGGAGAAAGGGAAGAAGGAAGG
>PVIJ01012808.1:0-47946 GCA_004024925.1 Scalopus aquaticus
AAGGGCACAAAATGGAATAGAAAAGAATACAAGGGACCATGGAGATGGATCACGGGTGAATTGGTGGTGGGCTACCCAAGGGGAATACAAAATGTAAAATACATTAATAACAATAAAAAAAAAAAAGAAAAGAGGTAGGAGAAAAAAAATTATGTTGCCTTTTTCTATTTTTAATTAAAAGTTTTATTTAATAAAAAAACAAGAATTTTAAGTATTTGTAGGATTTCAAATATCTACCTCAGTGATTTTCCAAACTGCAAGTCAGAATTCATTAATGCTCTACATAATCCATTTATTCAGTCAAGACTGCATATTTCCATCAAATTATATTGACTTGCACCTCAACATGTGTACATGTTTTGTTTGCCTCTGCTAAAGCTGTTTCAAAAACAAAAATAGGATCAAATGAAAATGATCACCACCGAGAGTAAGGGAAACATTTTTACAAAAATTTTGTTTGAGGTGAGTATGTAAAATAGGATTCCTCATCCCTCTGGTATATGCACATACAGAATCCCAGAGACTGTGAATATGGTAGACTTCATTCATATGATTAGGGTATGTTGACTGTTAGACATTTGAGTGGATCTGTCCTAACTGCATGAGTCTTTTAAAAGTAGAGAACTTCCCAAACCTAGGGGAGGAAGTCAGAGAATCAAACTAGAAGGTATTAGCACCCAGTTAGTGGCTTGAAGATGCAGGGACCACTTTGTGAGGAAAGAGAATGGATACTAAAAACTGAGAGCCAGCAGGAAAGGGGTCATCAGTCTTACAACTGCAAGGAACGAACTTCTGTCAACAAGAAAAGTGAGTTTGGAAGTCTATCCTTCCTTACTTGATTCTGCAGACAAGAATTCAGCCCAGTGAGTTAGACCCTGAGTCTATCCTGGTGATTGCTTGAGCAGAGAACCTAGTCAGGATATGTGGATTCTGACATAAACAACAGTGTGCTGGTAAGTGGATATTCTTTTCACCAGCTCAGTCTGTGACAATTTGGTTCACAGTCACAGAAGAACTTATACAGTATTCCATATGGCCAATTAAGATGTGGAAGTGAATATAATATTCAGAAAGACACTGATTTGGTTTAAATCTTTCACTATTCAGAACAGAAAATTAAGGTGACGTGATGGCAAGTAACTATGCAAAAACATAGTGAGTGACAGAGCAGGGTAGAAAAAGCTCTTTCTATCTTAATGTAGTGATTACTTTTTTAAAATGTATCTGAAAATTCATCTATTTCAAATGAAGAACAGCTTTCCCCCTACTTATTCAAAACCAATGAAATTTTATTATACTTCTCGTAGGACAGGCTATTTTTTTGTAAAAAATAATGAGTTTATGTATGCTTTTTATTTTTTGCTATTATATTAGATTTACTATGTTGACTTTACAGGCATAATTAAGAACCTGAGTATGTTATCTGTTCAAGGAGGTTATAATTTCTCTTTCCTGGAGTTCTCTCAACAGGAAGTGAATCCTATACATAAGTTCATAAAGGACAACAGCTATGAGATGAAAATAAATTTCTACTATTTAACCACTAAAAAGCATTTTTTTTGAAGCATTTGTACTGAGTTAATGTTGACTTACAACATTGTATCTGTTTTAGGTATACAGGATCACATCTCTACAAATGTATGTTATCACACTATGCATTAAAAGGCATTTAAGACATTCTAAAACTTTTCATTTTTATTTTAAACTCATTTAATTCATTGCCTGAATTTAAATATAATATTTCAGTAAAGTATTGCACGTCATTACTAAATTTAAATGTAGTACTCAGTTCAGCCACAAGAGGGTTCCCAGATTGTCTGAGTTATGTGAACCACAAACTGAGATAGTCAAAGATACCCGTCACTGGTAGGTCCATGCTGACAGGTGGCTGCTTAGTTTGCATGGTTTTCCTAAATGAGGTTATCTGGGAATTGCTGTTGTCATAAGTTTTACAAACAGAAATATGCACCTATTTATACTGTCTTACATCAATTCTTATTACTTAGCTATCATCATCCTCAAAGATTATGTCCATTGTCTGTTGAAAAATAAGACTAGAACCTCTCAATCAGGAAACCTGAGAGTAGATGCAGGAAGAGGACACAAAATGATAGAAAGTAAAAACATGGTTTCAATAGTCAAATCCTAAAACACAACACGGCCTATTTGGAAGTATCTCCAAGCTTGAAAGAAGTAATTAACCCAAAGACATAAGACACTAAATACCGAAGAAAAACATTTCAAACATCCCAATTTGCATGGAAGGGGCCAAACAAAACATGACCTCTTCTTTGTTGTAACTTTGGTAACCCCTGAAGCCATAGTCTCTATTGTTAAGACCCTTGGATATAATCAAATCTCACCAAAATGAAATATTGTATGAACTGAAAGCCTGCATCCGCTTCCTGGGTAGGACTCTCCACATAGTATCCTCTACCAAAGATAAAATGTTTAATAATTTTTGTCTCAAACAGACCTAAGATACCAAAAATTGTTACTATCAGTTAAAAAGCAAAGCCAAAGATACAACTGATGAACAAATATTGGTACACAAAAATTGGTAATTCAACTAGTTTAGATTGATTACATACAACACTGCAATTAGATGTTCAAGTTTAAAATTACAGGACATTATTCAGCCTCGAAAAAAGAGACAAGAGCCTTGCCACTGACTACTCCTACACATTGGGCTCTGGGTGTGATCCAGTCTCTCCAAAGGGATGGGCAAGTCCAAAGGACCTGCAGTGGATGTGCCCTCCCCACAGAAAGTAATAACTTGCTATTTTCCTAGTGACTTTGTTAGGTACGGGCTGAAATCCACCACTGTCGTAACAAGCTGACAAAACAGGGTCAGAGACATGAGCCCAGAGGACAAATGAAAAGAACAAAAACAACCAAAATGGCACCAGCTGGGAAATGATGAAATCGAACACAGCACGCTGCACATAAGCTCAGAATCTGGAATGCCTATTATATGTAATTTACTCCCCTTGGACCAGTACAGAGAAAATCCTCAAGTCTACTCTCCTATTTAACATTGCTGAAGGTCTTTAGTATTTTTTTTGTCTCCATGCTCAGACCTTATTAAGAAAATATGCAAATAAACCATCAGAAAGATGCACACACACATTGAAGGAGGAGTCATTTAACCACCGTCCTGCCAATTCACGTGCCATTTAGACAGCCTGCATCTGTCCCCTTGCTTCAAAAGTCAGGTACTCACCAATGGTGTAGAACCTCTTCAGTTCACTCCTCCGGGAAGGATGCTTCTGGGTGTTTGCTGCATTGTTCTGCTCTTCTTCAATAATGGGGGTCTTGGGTGTGGGGGGCTTGCTGGCTTGGGGCATTTGCTTTCCTGCACCAGCCAAAGAGTTGAACCCTGGAGCCGTGATATCCACTGACTGGGACTTCTTCTTCAACCTGCAGGTAGAGAAGACCACACGCTGTGATGATGCACTTGAGAGACTCTTGATCCACGTCTATCTCCACCATACTTTTTAACAACTGAGTTACATTTGGCCCTGAAATAAAGACAAAGTCTACTTAGAAACTATGGACTTTCCCTACAGTATTTTAAATTCTTCATATGCTCTGAAAACTAGCTGAGAAAAAGAAATCTGCTGATGAATCATTTTGAAGGGTTTTATTGAAATATATGAAAATGTAGGATGTTAAAGGTTTTTATTTTTCTAATAGCAAACTAAAATGTGCTGGCAGATGAAGATGGCACTAAAATGTGCCAGCACATTTAGTTATTTCTTCAGACATTGTCAATAACAACATTGCTCACTTCCACACTTTATAGAGAGCTGACATCAGGCCCTACATGAAATGCAGAAAGATATCCAGAAAACATTTTCCCAACATGCATGAGAATGTTTCTCTAGGTGTGAAGAGCCATTGGTAAGTGATATCAGTTAATCAAATACTTGAAGCTACACAACACGATATTTGTAATGTAACTGAGTCCTCACCTCAGCTTACTATTGGCCCTTGGTACTTTCAAAGGCTAGTGTTAAGCGTCGTTTTTTCAAGTCTTAATTCTCTATCGAAAACAAGTTGGCAGTTTTCTTTATCAGATCTGGTGATCACACCTAAACCTCTGCAACTTCCTAAACGTTTCATCTATCATCCTGTCTCCAGGCTTTTCCATTATGTTAGCTCCCATTTTCTGCCCTGGTCGGACCCTGCAATGATTCTAGGCTCGGCAAATACACCCTCCTCTGGGGAGTTTCCTACGACATAGACCTTGGAGGCCAACAGCATTCACAGAAGGGAGATTCATAAAGAATGTTCAATAACATTCTATTAAATTCAATTTACCAGAACGAAAGCTTAATTTAAGGAATAAAATGTATCAATTAATAAAAAATTCCTAAATGAAAGCAGTGTTTACTCGATTTTAGTCATTTAATTACCCCCAATATGGTTTTTGTCAAGTCTACACAGCATTTATATTACTTATTTAATATTCATGAAAATCAACTCACTTTATGCAAATTGCTAACAAATAATTTTAAAAGTGCTCAATAGTGTTAGTAACTAGAAATACAAATTAAAACCACATTACATTCATAACACACCCACCAAAGTTACGGATGTAGAAGACATGCTATGATATTAAATGTGCATGAGGAGCAACTGGAATTCTCCAACACCAGCGTAGGGAGTATGAATTGATATGACCACTTTGGATAAATATCTTGGAGTAGGTCAAGGCGTGCATCTTTTTTTTTTTTAAAGATTTATTTATTTATGCATGCAAAAACTGGGGTGTAGGCCAGAGGGGTGGGGTGGTGAGAGGATTCACCAGAGACAGAGTGGGGAGCAGAACAGGTGGCTCTACTGAAGTACACTGCTGAGGGGAACAGCGGGCGAGGCAGGAGAGGTCTGCTGTGCCATGTGGGAAGCTCCTTGGCCGGGGATCGAACTCGTACTACAGTGGCTGCGGACAGCTTCATAGTGCTGAGACTTAACCTGTTGCGCCACCAGGGAGGCCCAAGGCATGCATCTTTTGATTCACCATTTTATTCTTAGGTCATACCAAACACAAATATATATGTCCACGAAAAGACACAGTCAAGAATATTCCCAGATGTGCCATTGCAATGCACAAATACCAAAATAACCCAAATATCTACCAAGCACAGAAATGGGTGAATTAACCGTGATCTACATGTAAAATGCAATTTTGAGAAGAGACCTAAAGGAAGGAGCCATGATTATACCTGGGGAGTAGCATTTCAGTAAATGAATAACTTGTTTTTTGCAGTAGAGGAACAAGGATTTGGGAACACAAAAGGGGAGGGAGAAATGAGTTCAACAAGATGTTCCTGGAGGACAGGGGCTGGGGGAGGACCTGACAGAGCTTCCAGGATGAGGCCAAGAGAGGACAGGAGCAAAGGAGTCATCACCTACTTACAGTAGCTTAAGAGAATCCCTCTGACTGTTTTGTTGAAATTTGACTGGAGGCTGTATCTGAAAGTTAAGCAAACAGCATGCAAAGCTCTTCAAGGAGGAATCACTAAAAGTCACCGACTCTCCAGTATACTTGAGGAAACATGGACTTACTTTGCACACAGTTATCTACTTTTCATTAATGCCTTCATCTTCCCAATAATATCATCCTTTAAAAAATTGTATATGTATTTTTGAGGTAATGTTGGCATATTGTATATGATTTAGGGTTACAAGGTCACACGTCTGCAGATGAAAGTTACCACGTTCCACCCATCACCAAAGCTCCCATAACTCTCCACCACAGACCCCTGGGTTCCTGCCGATCTTTGTCCTCTACCCCGCTCTGGTAGCTTCAGTTCTACAGTCATCTTTCCAGGATTTGGTTTGGTTATGACTATTCCTTTGTTTCTCAATATTCCATATGAGGATAATCATCGGGAATTGGTGTTGCTTCTTTACTTATTTTGTTCAGGATAATCCCCTCTAGGACCATTCACGTGGTCACAAAAGGAAAATTACAACTTTTTTTTTTTTAAATAGCTGAGTAGTATTGTATTGTGAATAATACTTTTCTGGCCTTAGTCTGGAGTTTATAGACTGTAACTAATGTTATAATTTCACTATAAGCAATTAAAGAATGCATTAAGATTAATAAGAAAAACAAGCTGTGAAAAAAAATTGCAGGTCACAGCGGCAACATATTTTTCCCAACATGGCTTTCCAGGAAAACACACTCAGATGCACACTTACCCTACTCTAAAATGATGACACCAAGCTTTGAGAAATCACCACTATTTGATCATTTTCACCCATGTCAACTTTTTATAGTTCATTCTACAAGCTTGATTTCATAATTAAATTTGAATTTCAATAAAGCAAATTTGAGGAAAGGAAGGGGTGCACGGGAGTAGGATATCTCAAAGAAAATTGTTGTATTTTAAAGAAAGCTAACTGCTTGCTAGTTCTCAGCAAAGATTATTTTCAAAATGTAAATGTGGCCCAGGTTCTCAAATTCACATACCCAATTACTTTATCAGGAGAAACTGTTTATTTTATGTCAGGCTGTTTTAGAATTGACCAGAGTTACTAAATTAATGTTTCTTACTGGAGAGTATCATCTCTGAGAGGTTGTGCTCTCAGAGATAAAGTGCTAGATACTATAATTGATTAAGCTCTTCACATCAAATTGTCTCTGTCCACAAGTCCTTCTCATAGTCTCTGGAATCAGCAAAGGACATTGGTTGGATTCCAAAAGCCAAAGGCAAGTAGAAAATAGCCCTTAGGTGTTTTTCCTTTTCTTTCTTTTTGTCCTTTCCCAAGAAACACTCTTCCCAATTAAGACTTGAAGGGCATGTGTCTTCCTTTTGTTGCTGGAGTCTGGAACTTGCCAGTAAGTGTGCTGGCTTGTTTAGAAAAATTTCAATTTGCATGTTCTTAGAAAGCAGAACTGTGTGGGTAACTGAATTACTCCCTTAAAGCTTCTAAAATTGACTACTGTGGTTGACAAGGAAACCTGCTAAATGCTACCTTCAATTTCCAAATTTTATGAAAGGGGAATTTTTTGTAAATTTTTAACAACGTTCTTAATTAAATGTGTTAAACAAATGTAAATATAGCATAATGGAATATGTAGGTGTGCATGAGATAAAATACCCATTGATAACAAATGAAACATTACAAATAGAGACAAAAATAATCTCTTAATAGGCACCCAAAGGATCTTTGTTTAATGTGCTTTGCATTTCCAAGGGCAACTGAGTGCCAACATCCTGAATGAAGAAAAGGACAAGAACAAAAGGAACCATCCCTCTCCACATGGCCTTACCAGGCAGACTCTGCTATTTCATAATATTTGCCTTTTCCTCTTACTCCATTTTTGAGCAGAAAATAACTTTTCCTACCCTCCTCCACATGGATTCCAATACTTCCTTTCAGTGCAGTAATTAAGATGAACATTTCTCTGAGATTCAATTTCTTTATGTATGAAAATAGGATAAAATATACCCAGAAAAGAGTACAAGGCACATTTCCTGGGTTCAAGTGCCTACACAGAATGCTCTCAATCAATACAAACTCTGATCTCTGTATAAGAGGATAGAAGGGGGTGACATACTTTTGCTCTTCAAACTTCCAAGGGATACTGAGGAAATCAGCTTCTCAGAATTCATTGCTATTGTACTACTTTAGAAGACAGTGAGCCTGCAGAGACCACGCTGCATGACGGAGCTTCTCTCATGCTACAGTGTGGGTTGGGGGAAAGGAGTGGATGATAACAAGGGGACAATCTAATACAGGCTGTTCATGACACATTTTTCTCTGTTTTTCAAGCAAAAATGTGTCATGACTTTTTCTGACAGCCTAATATTTCTCCTGAGTCACTGATTCTTTTGGATAACAATGGAATTCATTGGATTGTTCACTTGAGTGTGTACATACACAAGTGTACGTGTGTGTGTGTGTGTGTGTGTGTGTGTGTGTAAAATCTGTATTTAGGTCTATATATTATATACATATTTAATCTGCGATTAAAAGCAAACTGAGAATCAAAAGAGGAGACCAGGGAACATGAGGAAGCAGAAGCAAGAACAAGCACTGGAAGAAAGTGTTAGGAGGGCTTCTGTCTTTGCTACTCTGTAAATATAGGTGTCCTGCAATTTCAAACAGTTTTCCAAGGAGCATAAGCCTGTAGACCAATTCTGAAACATGAAGCTGCATGAACTAGAGAACAAAAGAAGTAGCGGAGAACTTCCAACACCAATTTAGACAGATTCATTCTCATAGTAATCAAGTAAATTTTATTCTTGCATAACTTATTTCTAGCATTTCTGAAACATAAGACATCTTCCACCCATTTTCTGAATCACTGTTTGAGTAGAATATGTGACTCTTCTGACTTAAGTGAGTTAGTAAATCTCAAACTCATGTTTTGCACCCATGACAGATGAATTGGGTTTTCTGGTGCTCACCACAGAGGTCTTCTCTCAATAATCTGGGTTAATTCTCTAATAAAGTAGCTTTCACCATGGAGAAAACTTTTTCTCTAAGCTTCTCTGTATTTAGTTTTTATGTCTATTATTTATTACTCGTCATAGTCTTTGGTCTTTCCTTCCCTTTTCCTCTCAATGTAGGGTTTTCATCTTTAAATCTCCATCCTTCTATCATCTTACCTTCAAGTAAAAAAATCTAGAAATGTTTCTTATCTTTGTCTATCATGCTCTGCATGTGTGTGTGTGTGTGTGTGTGTGTGTGTGTGTGTGTGAGTGAGAGAGAGAGAGAGAGAGAGAGAGAGAGAGAGAGAGAAGAACTGGGGTGTCAGCCAGAGGTGCAGGGGGTGAGAGTATTTACCAGTGGTACAGTGGGGAGCAGAGCAATCAAATCTACTGAAATACACTGCTGAGGGGAGCAGCAGGTGAGATAGGAGAGGTCTGCTGTGCCATGTGTGGGTTAGCTCCCTGGCTGGGGACTGAACATAGGCTCTTTATCTTTTAATAATTTTGATATTTAGTCTTAGTAAAGCATGAAGAACTCTGTCTTAAGTCTAAAGTAATTCCTGAGAGGACTTAAATGTACAAAACAAAATATTTTCATTTGAGGTCTTAAGTGGAATTACCTCTCTCATCTAATGGAATATAAATTGTACCTGCAGTATAACTAGTTAGATATACTCCTGAGTTCTGCAGATATCTGGAACAAATGAAACTTCTACTATCTGCTTACTGGAGTCTTAGGATGCCTGGAATAATAACAGTTGAGAAAGTGTTCTGTAGTATAGTGGAAATAGTTCCTAGATCATAGAAACTTAAGTTGATATAACATTAGTATGCAAAAGCCGCATTTTCGTATATTAGTATATGTCACAAATGTATGTGAGGTAATTTGATTTTGGTACAAAATCAAGTATAATAGCAACAAATTCATATATGCTTCTAATCAGAAGAAAAACTTTGATTTTCTTAACCTCTTCTTGCCTTAGTTTTCTCATATATTAAATGGAGATATTAATAACAACTATGTCATGAAATTAAAATAAGGATTAAATTAATATTTATAAAAGCACATAGGATTGTTGGCATGTACTAAGTATTACATAAGTTTTTTCCTTGGGCAAAACCACACACATACATGAACAGCCACTGAATGTTTATAATATACTGGGTACAGGCCACATGCCATACTTACATTATATTTCATTTACTGATCATGACAAACCTATGAGTTAGGTATCACTTTCCCTCTTTGTTGACTGGTCAACTGAGGTTTAGTGAAAGTGATAGGATAAGATGTTTGGAAAGTTAGAATCCAATCAGGACATTTTAAAATCAGGAGACAGAGACAAATTTCAACTCTGACACTTAGCAACCATGTGACACTGGGCAAGGCCCTGGACAGTCCGTTTCTATTTTCTTCCCTGTAATAGCTGTATCATGCTGTCTACTTTGCCCAAGAAAGGAGTGAGCACAAGATGTGTTAATTTTTGTGAAAGCATTTTTGCAAAATTCCACAGAAATCTACAGTACTAAGAGTAGCTATCCAAATTCAATCTTTGCCCCATTCATTTGTTGCATGTTTATGCAAATACACAAGCACCTTTATTTCCATGGAGGTAGTGAATGGCTGTGCCCCAAAGATCCAAAACTTGTAGTCCTTTCCAGTAATTTCCAGCAAGAAGACCATCTGGGGTTTGCACAAATCATTACTGTTAGCAAAGCTGTCTTCCTAAAAGAGCTAATGTAAGGATGCTTTTTTAAAGTACTGAAGCTGCTGAAAAAGCAGATTTTCCAGTAGGATACCATGACTGCTGCAAAAATCTCAAGCCAATCAAAATGAGCATTTGAGAGCAAATGTCTGAAAATGTTTCACACTGCAAAATTACGAGCTTTTGTTACCCCTCCTGTACAAATCTGACTCAAATTCAGGAGCTAAAAACAAACCACAAAATCAGCAAAAAAAAAAAAAAAAAAAAGCACATTCAAAAGTCCAACGAGAAGTAATGACAGATTAGAGATTGGAAACCTACGCATTAAAACAAGAAAACAATCCCCTGGGTACAACTGTGCCAATTACAGCTTGCTCAGTAACTGCTTGGTCACACTATTCCCTGTGGCCCCAAACAGGAAGATCAAGACAGAAAGTCTCACTAATGTGGAATCAGGAATTACACAGTCTCCTCTGACAACTCCAAACCAATGCAAAATATTGCCACAATGAAAACTGGTGTTAGAACAGTTAATGGGACATCAAAAACAGATAACTTGTTATAATAAGGCATGTTTCTAGCCCTGTATTCATTCCAAGAAACTTCCCACCTTGAAAACTCAGAGAAGAGAAAATTCAAGAATAAAGCTACAAGTGCAATGACATGTAGGAATGATTTGCTAGAAATTCTGTTGCTCAGTGCAATTGATTCAACTCTGAAGGACAAGACAGTATATAATATGAGCTGATTACAAGCATATATGAATTTGTTGCTATTATACTTGACTTTGTTCCAAAATATTAGAAGTTAAATCCCAAACCAGTCTTCCTCTCAGGAGTTTAATAAATCCTAACATAAAAGGTTAGTATTTCTTACTTACCTTTTATGGAAAAGACATATAGTCCTTGATGTATCCCCATTGGTTTATTTTTATCCATGTTTCTATCAGCCCAGAGGAAAGACATAGGCGAGAACCATTTTCTGTTAGAAGTCCTCACCACCAGATCAACTTTATTCCTACATTCACATAAATTCTCATTATCTCACTATTTTATTCACAGGATTTAGTATAATTCTTGGCAGATATTAGGCAAATAGTAAATAAACTATTGAATGAATGAAAGGTTTTGTCATAGAAAAAAAACAAAATAAATAAAAAATACAAGCAAGTTCACATAAGAAAATTCACAAACTGTATTTAAAGAGTGAGATTTTGGACAACTTGGTAGCAGACACATGATTGATTCAATACATTCATATAACATAGCCTTCTGCCCTGCCCATTATGGGAATACTTCAGAGCTTGGGCAAAAAGGGGGAACTGATTCATCTCTGCTATCAATACTATGATAAATCTAAATATTTTACTTCTTTATTCATCAATCCAGCTTTGTAGCTTCTAAAGAAACACTCTGTAATTTTGATGGATTGGTAATTCCTCATGTGAAAATTTCAGTGGTGGCATGGAGGAGTGAAAGAACATGGATTCTTCTATTAAAAATCTGGATTCAAGTCCAGAATTCACTGTTTTCAACAGTCTAATGATGAAATCATTTGATTGATTACAAACACTTACTTTATGTTTTTGGAACACTCATTAAGAATTTTTCATATTGTTTTTCTATTACAATGTTTCAGTATATTAAGTTAATAGTAGTGAAATTCTTATGAGCTTCTCCTTTCATGTTCTTTACAATTATACCACTACGTTGCAAACACTCATTATGAAATTACACAAATTTCCAATTTATTTCAGTTTTTTGCCTTGAACTTCAAAACCTTTCAACTGGAAAATCCTGAAAGCAGAAACACATTATGCAAATCCAAAGATTAGAGCTTGAAGGATTTGGAAGTCAAATTCTTGTAAATGTTAAACAGTCTTCTGCAATAACTCACAGAGATGAAACTTGATTTTACTACTTTTGATGAAGTGGTTTGTAACATGCCAATGTCACATCGACTTCATTCTGTTTATTCATTTTAGGCAGAAAGAATCAGAATAAATAAGAATATTTTCAGACTTTAGGCTTCAATCCAACATCACTGATTAAAGGTATCTATTTTTAACAGGATTTATTACAAACTATCTGTATAAAGCATATGGACTAACTGATTAAAATGTATCTTTGCTTATGTACCACATAAGGCAACTACAAAGTTAATCAAGATAGCTTTTGCAGGTGATAATCTGAGCCAATGTCTACTGGTTTATAAACAGCCATGTAGCACAACAATTTCTCATCTTACGTTCCCCAAATGAAGACAAGACATACAGGATAAGAAGGACTAGAGAAAATAGAAGTCTCTTGCTTACAAATTAACTCGGGAATTTAATGAAAAACATCACTTGGGTTAAATTTTTAAACTAATAATTCTATTGATGACTACAAAAAATCCTAAGTCATGCTAAATGTTGTCAAATGAAAATGATGCTTTGTGATGTTAAATGTAAGACTGCTAAACCATTCTCACCAGCACTGTTAACTTCTCCCTTCAAGTCCTTTTCTCTTTGAGGCTCCTGCCCCATTTCTCGAGTTTTGATATGCGTTTATGTTCACTGTCCTCTTTGTCTGACTCACTTTATTCTAGGGGACCTGGGAGTTGACTTCTTTTTGCACCTAACACAGTGCGCTGCATATTACGACCACACTAAAAATATTTACTATGTTTTTTTTTAAAGATTTATTTATGCATACAAGCTGAGGTACAGGCCAGAGGTGTGGGGCAGTGAGAGGGTTCACCAGAGACAGAGTGGGGAGCAGAACAGGCAGATCAATGGAAATACACTGCTGAGGGGAGCAGCGGGCAAGGCAGGAGAGGTCTGCTGCACCATGTGGGAATCTCCCCGGCTGGGCATCGAACTCGCGTGGCCGCTGTCGACAACTCTACAGCGCAGCGCCTAACCGCTGCGTCACAGGGGAGGCCCAATATCTACTATGTTAATGAAACAATCGATCAGTGAATAAATGATTAAATTATCGTGTCAGATAAGACTCCACACAAGTCTTTAGGTGCACAGGGTATAAAGTGATACTTATTTTCTTCCATCATCTTTCCTTCCTAGTTTGGTTCAGTCACAATGGCACAAATGTTTCTGAAGAAATTGCTGTCATAGCTCTTTGAAAAACCACAATATTGATAACATTTATGTGAAAAAAGAGCTGTCTCCTGATCTATGACCTGTACTGATTTTGAAAGTTAGAAGTATGATTGCATACAAGCTCTAAGAAATAGGCGTGCACCTGGAAGTCCCCTTCACACAAATGTTGACATCCAGGCATTGTGCCATGGGCATTTCATTACTTCATTTTCTAGGCTTCACAAGTCTGTAGGAAGTGAATTACATTAGGAGAAAAATGCAATGGAGGTCAAATGCAGAGAAGCAAAACAACACATATTAAGAAAGCCAGGGAGAAGGGGGCAGCAGAAAAAAATATATATATATTCACATACATGTAAATTTCTAATTCCATTAAGGACTAATAAAAATCCCTACTTAGTAACTGCTTATTTAAAAGAGTATATTTAATCGGTCGCTGTAAAGAATAAGAAATAAAATCCAATGGTGGCAAAAGGTAGCTACATTTTATTGTTGACTAGAGGATTTTAAGTCTGTAGGGAACCTGAATTTTGCAATAGCAGTCATGGAATTAATGTTGATTCAGCTAAAGCTGTATGTTAAGTAACGACAAATTGGTGCCTTTAATCCATAAATCATCTGCTACTTAAGGTCAGGAACTGTCTTATTTAGAGTTGAACTGCCAGTGCCCTGGGTTCTGCCAGGCAGAGGAGCCAGAGGCAAAGGCTTGGATCCACCCAAGGAGACATGAATACTGGTATGTACCAATGCCATGGGAAGGGCTTTCTTGCAGTCTTATGAACACTTAGTCGCTGTGCATCACAAACCTGACCACGGCAGCACAGTGGTGCCTTCTCAGACCAGTGCTTGCACTCTACCGTGACTAGGAATAAAATCGGACAAAGGACATTTCACCCGAACCTCATCCCATATCTGTTCAATGCTGATAATCTTTATGGCAATATTTGCCTAACAAGTTTACATATCTTCGTTTTTGCCAAGCATCAGGGGATTTGCTTCTACAGTTGAGGCACTGTACTAGACTCCAGGGATCTTATTGGTTGGCATCAGTACTCTGCATTGTGTTAGGTGTTCAAGTCTGCTCAGTTGTCAGGTGGGATATTTTATGAGTTCTTTGTAGATCCCTCTGCCCTCACTCTAGATCAGATCGCTCATCTGCAGTTTCCTTTGTTTGAATGAATGCAATTTTTCCTACTGATCACTAACTTCCCCCAGCTCCCATGAACACTGCCTGTTCTTTCTGCTGGGGTTACCTCTATCCCCAGGAAGTCCTCTTGGATAAGACCTAAGATTCTTCCAGTCCAGGTGTCTCTTGTATGGTAACATCTAGCCAAGAAGAAACAAGCACCCTTGCCCTGTGGTTTCAGCACAATTGCAGGTGGCAGCTCCTTTCCCAACTCTGAGTTGTTCCAATGAAGCCCCATAAACATACTGGAGCGAGGTACTATTACCCCTCACCCCTTGAGGTTGGGGGAGGACCTGATTCCCAGAACCGCAGCAGCACGTGCAAGCGTGCTCTCTCTCTTTCTCTCTCAAAATCCTGTTCTCGTCTCCATTCTGTTCTATGGGTTTAGGGTGGGTTGTCAGCTAAGGGTCATAAAATCAGTCCCTGAACGTCAGATTTTCAAATCTTGATTTGGGGAATCTCATACTCATTTTGAAATGTGGGAGTAACTGGTGCTTGCTCAGTACCAGCTAAAACAAGAGAAAATGTCTAATTTTAAGTTCCTGTTAAAATGTAATGCACCTTTATTAACCTTTCTTAAGGTCATGGCTCTCTAGCTACAGGAGGGTCAGAACTGCCAAAGAAGGTGGTGACAGAATGGAGACCTGCCTCTATTTCAGGAACATTTCTAGTTAAAAGTCTTTATATGTATTTTTCATTTACTTTCTATATATTCATAGAAGGCTTATTATCAAGTGACACACAAAGATAAAAAGAAAATGACTGCTACTCTTCAGGACATAAAATGGGATGGATTTATAAAACCAAATTATAGAAATGATAAGTACTCTTGTCACAAAGAGGTAATTCATCCCCAGCTTTGAATTTGCCTACAAGAAGTCCTAATTCCACGTGGATTTATTTCTGATTACCTTTTATGCAACTATTAGAAATAAGTTCACGTATTTGTGAACTGTGAATCATTGCTGTAGGGAATAATTAGAATAAGATAAAAGTGAGGTTGTGAGGAGAAAAAGTAACTGTAAAGCAGATAGCAGAAAGGGGTTAGAGGAATGATTTTTGGTTTTTTCCTCTCAAAAAGCACTGGGCTGAAATGAGGTGGTCAAGTCTTATTTTTACAGAACTGCTTTTAAAACGAAGGAAAAGCTACTATGTATAACCAACATGTTACAAAACAAAAAATGCCAGATCAAAAATGGCAAGATGAATATATTTTTCGAATAAAGCAGAGAACTTTGAGTGGAGTAAACACAGCTTTACAAAAACCAAGGGCATCATCACCCTTGTTATGTTGTTGCAAGGGGCAACATCAAGTAGGTGTGGCCGTGCCCACAGTGACTTGGGAACCATTGGACTAGTTGATCCCCAAATTCTCCGGGTAATAACTGACTTGGCTCAGAATGCCTTTATTCAAACCTGCTCTACTCCTGCCTCTGGCTCTCTATGCCTGATAGCAGAAGGGCAGATTTTTAGTTTTGTAAACCCTGTATCTAGGACCAGCTCTATAATTTGTAATGCCCTGTGCAAAATGAAAATGCAAGGCCCCTTGTGGAAAAAAATTATTAAGAAGTCAAGCTGCAAGAGCAGAATGCGACCCCTCTGGGCCTCAGTTTGGGCTGCTGCATGGGCCCCACACCCACAAAGTTGCTTCCGCCTCTTTGCTAACATTTTCCACAACAGTGGGAAATGATGCTTTTAAAATGATGCTTCAGCATCCAGGAATCCTGAATAAGGAAACATTTCTAGAATGACAGTCCATCTTGATGTAGTCTTTGTTATTGGTCAGTAAATTGTATCTTACAAGTCATAACTCCAAAGTACTGTAGATTTAGGAATTTAAATACAGAGTCTTAAACTCCTGACAGCTGAAATTTCCTTCATCAGTTTAAGTTAATTTTTGTGTTTGTAGGGTTATTATTAGAGCTTAAAATAATTTTCTATGTTTATACAATTTCATCAAAACCACCTGCTGGTTCAAAATTATCTGTGGAGAAAAGAGCACTCACTGAGAGTCCCAAGCTCTGGAATGGGATACAGCCGGGAAGGAGGTATTCTGTCTTCCCCTTTTTGCCTTGAAGCAGTAAGTATCTAGGTGACAGGATTTTTCTTTTCCATATGTGGGGACAATGAACAGCAAGGGTGACTGGAGAATCTGTGAGGAAAAACCTGGCTGCCACCTGGTCTAGTCCACTGATGAGCCTGCTTTAGAGGCCACCATGACCTCCTGCTGCCGCCACTCTTCTCACTCAATGCATTTTCCACACAGAGCAAAGTCATCTTTTCACACATTTCAGATCAAATCACTCCTTGCAGCAGCTTCACTGAGAACAGATTCCAAGGTACATGTCACATCCTTCAGGAACTGGCCTGCCCTGGCCCCTGCCCACGAGTCAGTCTCAAATCTCTGTTCCTTCTCGCTCTCTCTGCTCTGTTCACACTCTTCTTTCTGTTCCAAGAAGCTGGACTAGGCTTAACGCTTTTGTAAATAGGAGTCCCTTCTGCTTGAAACACACCTTCCCTAAAAATACACAGGTCTAAACCTCCAGAGGTTCCTTTACAGACAGACTTTTTTTGATCCCCCAACCTAATGTTGCCAATGCCCCATCACCTATTTATGTTTTCCGTATCACTTCCCGCTACTACATTTTCTTGTGAATTATCTGTGATCCTTTACCCCTTGATTAATGATGTGAGAGCCAGAAGCTCTCCTGTTCACTGATTGATCAGCAGGGCTTAGAACAGAAATTTAGACAATACAGCAGTTTTGTAACACACTCAAATACTTCATTCTGCATTAACTAACATTATGTAATTTACAATGACAATCTACTTGCAGAAATTTTAAACTAGAAGGAAACGCTGTATGTTTCCATCATTTAAAAATGACAACTTCTATACAGAGATTTTTAAATATCCAGGAAAAAGCCTGACATCTTAAATGCAATGCTTCACACGTAGTACTACTGTGTTTCTCCTTGATGACTCCTTCTTTTATCTCTTTGGTCACTTCTCAGGTACTACTTAAGTCATCCGCACGTGATGGCAATTTGCATCACAACAATCCATGGAGCAGAAAGTCAGCAGCTAAACATTAGTGTCACTTATGACTCCTGAGTCACCAGCTTTTGTCACAGTAAGCAAACAAAAGTTCAGTGACCACATACTTAACATTAATTTCTCAATGTCATGGGCAACAAAAATACTGCTTTATTATTTAGACAATATTTTAAAATTGCAAGTCATGACAGAGTAACAAGAAAGGCAGATTTTCTCAAGCAATAACAATTATTTCTCTACCATATTTAACTTCAAGGGTATTGCTGGAGGCAGAAGCCAAGTATTAGTTTATACTACTATACACATTGACTAGCTCTATTCCGGCCTTACTTTCTATACAAACATGAAATGCAGAGTAAGATTCTACTAGCAGCTCAAAGGAAACGTGCGAAACTGGTTCATAATTCTTGTCATGCATTCAGTTGATTAAGGGCAGTAGCAATTTCTTAGCAGTAATAAGTTCCTCATGTGTTTTCATCTTTCCTGCACAGTAAAAGCTAAGTAGCACAAAGTTTGGAGGAAAAATCCATAAGTACACAGAGAAAAATCTCTTTTGTCATTCTACCACATAGAACTAAAAAATGAAACCATGCTATGTGAATGTTTGGGCCAAGAAGGGAAAGAAATTAAAATCAATACATTTTGTATCAAACAAATATTTTTTCCCCAAACTTAAGATGGTTCTCACTGACTAGTATTCAAAAAAGACCACCAGAAATAACATCATCCATGAAAATACATTAGCAAAAATAGCCAGGAACAAGCAGTTATTCTGGTGATGACCATCTGGGAAAAATGATAGTTGTCAAAGAAAACAGGTCACTGCAGACTTTTAAAATATCTGTCCATTCTTTAGCCAATAAAATAAAAAAATAAAATCTGGCATCAGTTGGTTCTCTGCCATAAAAGATGATGAGGTAAACCTAATGTCAAATAAGATTGTATTAAAAAAATTAAAAAAGGAATTTTGAAAAAGTTTCCTAAGTGATAAATGCCATGAGTCCCACGATGCACCATGTCATTTACACACACACACACACACACGCACACATAGTTTAAGATGTGAATACAAATGGAAAACAGAGATGCAATAATAGTTTAAATCAACAGCCTTCAATTAAAAATCTGATTTAAATAAACTGCATTCCTATGGTCCAGCTTTGATTTAAAGGACTTGGGATTTCATATAAAGATCTGTGTGAGTACTTTTGGGAATCTACCCAAAGGACACAAAAACACTAATCCAAAAGGATACATTCATTGTGGCACTGTTCACAATAGCAAAGGTATGGAAGCAACCCAGATGTCCAAAAATAAATGATTGGATCAAGATGATGTGGTACATATACACAATGGAATACTATTCAGCATTCAAAGAAGATAAACACATACAATTTGCAGCGACATGGATGGAATTAGAGGGGATCATACCCAGTGAAATAAGCCAGAAAGAAAGACAAAAATATCAAATGGTTTCACTTATAACAGGACTATAAGGAAACCAAATAGGAGAGACACTCAGCAGGTCGGAGGTGAGGAGGAGGTGAGGGGAGGGGAGGATAAGGGCACAAAATGTAGTAGAAAAGAACACAAGGGACCACGGAGATGGATCACGGGTGAATTGGTGGTAGGTTACCCAAGGGGAATACAAAATGTAAAAGACATAAATAACAATAAAAATATATTTAAAAGAAAAAAAAAGATCTGTGTGAGTGAAACTAGAATATTTTCATTAGTAAGCAAAATGTTTGCTATTTTAAAGACAATGTATTCTGTCCCTACATTTTGTAGTAGTTAATTACAATCCTGATTGATTTGTTTATAAGACAGAATGTGATATATTTAAAGGAATACTCCATATGTGGATTATCTAAGCATTAGACCTCCAAAACACATTGAAAAAATAAAAGCTTGCTGAAAATTAAAACTTGGTGTTTATACATTTGCACCATTTTCTTAAAAATTCTATTTTAACACCATTTTGCAAAAAGCAATTCATGGCACACAATATATGCTGATATTCAGGAGTCCACAAGAAATGTTGGTGGTTATTGCTTAAGGACAAAAACCAGCAAATTTCTGACAGGGAATTAAAATTTAAAGACTAAAATAATATGCACAAAAGTCAGAGATGAGCTAGGACACTTGGACTTAAAATATACTAACTACTCTAATAAATGAGTTTTTCTGGGCAAAATACACACAGTGTAAGAATAGAGAACAATAGGGTCTCAAAGTAAGCAAACATTAAAATGGGCTTATTGCATAGTCAGAAGGTGAAACATTCTCTAGTAATATATGTCTGACCTTACTCTGACATTCAATAATAAAGACACACACACACACACACACACACACACACACACACATGCATGCACACACACACATGTGCACACATACACACACACACAATAACCACACAAGTTCTTCTACGAAGGCTTTTTCTCTCTAGGGTAAGGATTTAATCACCTATTGGTGCACTGCAATGAAATTGAAAAATAAAAATTAGGGTTATTAAGTAAACATTTCAATCCTCAATAAATAACATATTTGTGATTATAGAGTGGTTAAAACTCCAGTGATATTTTCAAGAATATCAAAGTAATAAAACCTTCACCAAATGAGCCAGTTTTTTTTTTAACAAGGCTGCATTAGTTCAACTTTTACTATGACTACTTTCTCATCATGATATAGCTAACAATACCTTCTCTTTATTTTGAGGTAAAATAAGGATGGCAGAGATGATTATAGAAAAATGCAAGTTGAATGTGTGTAAAATTTTCTAATAGATGAAAAAGAATTACCTGTCACAATAACAAAGAAATGATTAAGTGCCAATGACTCATATTGCTCCAATAACTGTGTCCCAATATGAATTTAGAAAGATTACAGGCGAGGATTTTCCAAGTCAATACGTCAATTTAGTCAGTGCTGAAGTATCTGAAGAGTTTATTTTATCATCATCAAAAGCATTTATGAACGTCCCTCTACAACTAATGCACTAAGAGCTGAACTCGAGCTGTTTACACAGATAACAGCTTAAGTGGATATGAATCTTACTCTACCAAATCCGGTTTGTCAGAATTATCAATTTTCTTTAAATCAACTTAAATCTTCATCCCAGTCACGTTTTTGCCTTCCTCCCTTGTCCAAAGTCGTGCAAAAATCCCAGGTCTTAAGCACCACAAAGCAATTGGAAGTGTCCACTCCCTTGGTCCAGCCCAGACACTGTCTACACTGGTCTACCTTTATAACAGGCCACATGCAACAAATAGGTTCACATCGGTTCCCTCACTCTCCCAGGCTGTGTGGGTCCCTCAAGGCTGTGATTCTGCTGTTTCCGAGCTGCTGCAAATATGAGCTCTTGTTGTCTCCAGGTAGAGTGCCAGTCATCATCAGCTCTCTGACTTCCAGCTACGTCCTGTCCTACTGAACATACAGCCAAGTGGCTACTTTGGTGCACGTCACTTGGTCCATTAATCAGCGTGAGAACCTCCTTTCCTCTTTCTCTTCTGGCGAAGTATTAGTAGTTATTAGTAGTGTTGAAGATGGGGAGCTATTCACTAAGAACCCCTTAGTGAGGCAACAAGGCACAGGTGAACCCGTGTTAACAAGGGAAGGAATCTTGAGTGAAAAATCAACAGTGTTTTACACTAACAAGATTTGTGACTCATTTGTTACTGAAGCATAATTTAGCCCAGAACTTTTCAAACTTGGGTGTGCATCAGAATCCATTGGAGGACTTATTAAACACATTGCATTGCCTGATCTGAGTTTCTGATTCAATAGATTGGGGTAGAAGCAGGTATTTACATTCCTAACAAGTTGTCAGGTGATACTGATGTTACTGGTCCCAGGATAAAGCCTTGAAAAGCACTGTTCTAAACTCTCCCGATGGCTACACACTGCCTGCAGGTACCACCTTTCTTCTGAACTTGGGGTCCTACCTATGGAGTCCATACACATTTGAATAGGAAACATGATTACATCTTTGTTTTCATTAACTTTCAAGCGAAAATTAATCGTTTCTGTCAGTTAGGCAAGAAATCATAGTTCCTAGATTTCACACATCATTGTGCAGGTAGCTTTTGCTTGGCAAGCCTGCAGAGCAGCTTCTGACAGCCATAGAAGCAGGATTTCCTAGGATTTTAGAGCAACTGTATCGATACAGTGAACATACAGGAAAACTGAGTCCCTTTACTTCCAATTTTGATTTAGATTCTCTACGGATTTTAGACACACAGCAATTACCTTAAGTTCCAGCTTTTTGTGTGATGATGTACTCTGAGGGCTTTCTTAACTCCATCTACACAGATCTGGAGAGGGGGAAGTCATAAATTACCACCACACAGAACTTGCTAAGTGCCTATTAACTAGTAGTCAGAGGTAAAAGCCAAACAGTGAGTCCCTCCATCATTTCCAAATGGAGCCCTATGGGAACCTGGGGATCACAGCAAACTTACATTGTGATCTGATAGATACCATACAAATGACTACTTTTCAGTTGTTTGGAACTAATTAATAAACAGACTATTAGTGTTATAGGGGAGGCACATGCTGCAGCCTCCATTTTCCCAGCCCCCACTGGGATCTCAACAACCTTAGACTACAACTCCTAGCATGCCATGAACAGGACTTCTGGAATGGGGGGCAACTGTTAAGAAAGAAGGAATGTGACAGATATATTATTGGTGTGGAATGAAGAGGAAGGGGAGACATGCGGGGCAGCTTTGGCAGGAAGACTCTTCAAGGATGAAGGCAGCCATCATCTTGACCTCATGATGGATGATATGGGACACTGTGGATTTGGACCTCTCCACTGCCCCTGTTCTCTAGGACCATTTGAACCCCTTGTTTTCAGTTCTCCTCCAGAAGGTGCACTGACTCCTAGCAGCTTTTGGTCCTTAGTCACCCTGCCCAGTCTATATGGCTGAGCATTTGAGGTTTGATCTGATCAGGAGTTTATTAATTGAAATTCTTCCTTTTCTCTCATATTCTCTCTCGCTCTCTCCTTTTTGAACTTCTCATCAATTAAAAACCTTTGAACACATTAAGTTTCTCCTTTCTTTGCCTTCATGCATGAAAGTATCCAAACCCTTACAATAGAATGGATGTGTACAGGTACACATGAGTACAAATGAGTCTGCTTGTCTGCACACATAACTATTTCTGACATAAAACACCTACAAAGAAGTGGGTAAAATCTCATGAAAGAGAACATAGTAGAAAGAAAAAGAAAAGAAAGGAAAGCCAGGTCAGCTGTCTAAGTAAGATTAGGCAAAGGGATAATTCCTTCCAGAGCATTTGACATCAAGGGAAAGTTTGCTGCTATTCTATTTATAATCAGTAGAAATCAGGATGCTCATATATTAAGCACATGTGCCAGGAAAGTAGATCTTAAAGAAACGGAGAAAAATTAATGATAACCTCAGATTGTAAAGGCAGAGAGGATACCCAGAACAAGGAAGGGGGTGGGGGGAGACTACCATGTCTTTTAGCAAGTCATACTAAGTACACATTCCTCAGGTTGGCATACAGTTTCCTCCACAGTGCCATGAGCCAGAGCACCTACAGCTCTCCCTCACAGAGACTAACACACTAAACCTCAGTTATCCTCCCCTGTGAATTTTTCAAGCCAACTCGACAGATACAAACCTTCTTCTCAGAAGAAGACTGCCCCAGGATACGTCCCACAAACATTTCCATCTTTAGTCCTTCTAACCATCCCTCCAGGCTCATCCTTAAGAGAAGAACACTTCTGAAATACTGCATCCTCCCACCTTCCATTATATATGCTTTTCTTTCACTGAATAAATTTGCCATGCAACATTGAGCAACTTGAAGGTGTAGCGCTGCACTTTGATACATTTATATACTGCAATATGATTGTCAATGGAGCCATATTTATCCCGTTGCATAATTATAGTACAGTATTATTGCTCATATTCATTATATTGTACATTAGACTTTTTTAGCTCATTTGCCACATGTTACAAGTTGGTAGTCCCTAAACATCATCACTCATCACTCATATCCTTCCCCACCACCACTTTACTCTGGTTTTAGTTTTGAGATTATTGGAGAATATCTTTCCATTTGTGACAACATCGATGGAACCTGAGCTTGCTAACGGGAGACAAGTCAAAGAAAAACAAGCGCTGTCTAATGCCTCATATGTGGAATCTAAAATAGATGCTTTCTTTAACCATTGCACCTCTTCAATCTTCCTCAGGCCACTGAATTTTTCTGCTCTACTCCTTTGAAGGATTTAAAATATTTTAACTCAGGTAATGCATTGTTTAAATAGAAACAAACTATTTAAAAACAGAACATTACTTGCTCACGATGAAGGAGAGGACCAGTGAAAGGACATGTATTCCTTTTTACACATTTTTGGTTCAAAGCAAAATGTCTCCTGCGCCTGTATTTGATGCATTTAATGAAAACTGGGTAATGGATAATCACACACCCCATTTGCCTAGAAGTTGTTCTTGTACAATTGTTAGGAAGGTCCTTATTTTTTCCCAAGTGTTTCATATTGGATATAGATTACATGGTCTCCTTAGTTACAGGAAAAACAATATGTTGTAGGAAAGGTTAAAATCATAGCATTTAAAAGGCTCTTAGTAGATGATCTTAAGTCAGTAAGAGGCAAGTATTTTTCATAAAACTAAACACCTCAAGTATAGAAGATGGTTTGATAAAACATTATATCATTAATAATTAGCACTTTCAAAAATCATTTTTACAGACAAGTTATATCAATTCTCCTTCTATAACTCAATGTTAGTTCTTATTAATGATACTGTCACTCATTTATCTTGTGGAAATAAAGTAACAAAGGAAACCTCATTTAAAATAGAGCAGGAAAGACCTGGAGGTATCATATGCCATCACTCACTATTCACAGTTGTTTATTTACTCAAAACAGGAAGAAGTTTCTTCACATACCTTAGCAAGGAGGAAGGAAGATTTCCTCCTTGCCCAGCAACTGCCAGCTAATGAGAAAGACCACATCAGCCATTGAGAAGCCATCAACACCCTGAAATCTCACCTTTCACCAATGACCTTTCACTCAAAACAGTCCCTCCCAATTTTATCCTTTTCTCTGTAAAAACAAGCTGCCCCTCCTTTGTTCTCCCAACTTGCCTATGGGTTGTCTTAGTCTGTAAGTCCTGAGTTGCAATTCCTCTGCAATGCTCAAATAAACTCATTTTATTGATAAAATGTAACTTTTACTTTTGGTTGACGATTTAATATTGCAAACAAATTACCTCAAACACACTGCCGGTCTATTTCTAGCCTTACTGAAGTATAATTGACAACAAAAAACTATCTGCTCAAGATAAACAAGGTTTTGGTATATGTTACATTGCAAAATGATCACCACAAGCAAGTTAACTGACATAACCATTAACTCAGTTACCACTTTCTTTTTCTTCTTTCATTTTATTTTCTTTCTTTATTTTTTGCTTCTGAGAAAATTAAAGATATACCCTCTTAGCACATTTCAAGTTTGCAATACATTATTGTAAACTGTACTCACCATGATTTGGATGGGGATAGAGAAGCTCTGTCTTGCTGAGTCACCATTTCTTCTTTCCATTGCTATCAATTCTATTTTATAGAAATGCCAATACCCTCAAATTAAATCTTGCCCTGAAAATCTTTCTCAACTACCTGCTCTAACACATACTATTTGCTTTATAATTTAACAGTTAGGAAACAATCTTATTTCTTAGGGTAGAACTAGTCAATTGTGGTTAGAACTAGCTGTTAGTCTGATGACCACGTAAAGTATGATGTTCCTCTACAGTTCAAAAATGTACTTTCACATGTTCAGTTTCATTCACTGTCAAGGTTATTTTGGCTTCATAGTAATCCAAGCCCCCCAACAATTAAACATTAAGGAAGCTGTATACAGAGAGTCACATATTCTGCTCATCACTAAAAGAACTGGTCTAAATGCTTTCACATCAGAACATGTAAAGCCAGTGCTCATTTGAAAGAATCTGTGAAATGCAGAACAGGATCAAGAAGATCCACAGTGAAACAAAAACGAGTGAACAAAACAGACTCCACAGTTAATTCGAGAAATGAGGAAGATTTGAGTACTTTCTCTGCTGTAAGTCTGTATATCTGAAGATTTATAGCCTCTCAGACTGTACTACTGATAGGAGTATGTCTTGCTAATATTAAGGAAACAAATATATATCAATCGTCGTGTGCCATGTGCCAGGAACTATGCAGAACACTATTAATAACAAGCTTGAGTAGCTGAAAATTAGTTGAAAATGAAAAAAAAAAGTCATTGGTTGGCATCCAGGTAATGGTCTCAATGCCATTGAGCTTGCAGGGGCTGCAGATGGGAGTGAGCCCAGTTTTCTCTGATTTCTAGCTATTGTTATTTCCACTCACTGCTAAGGACTTACTTAGCTGGATCCCTTAAGTGGCCTAATTATCTCTCTGTTTTTCTCTAGAGGGTGTGGGGGCTCAAAGGATGCAGATCCATAAAAATGGTCCTCGGATACCCCTCCTTGATATTCTAGTCCGCAAAACAAATTAGTGCAGAGAGGTCGTGGGAGCACTCTCAAGTTATTTGTGTGTCTCATTTAGCAAAAATGAAATAGCTAGAGTAGATCTGAAATTTAGCAAGTTATTTGAGGACAATCACACTGCTGACAGGCAATAGTTCTGGGCTGATTTTGTATATGGCACGCAGTGTTAAAATGTTAACAAAGAGAAGTTGATTTTTCAGGGTTTCTTCTCTTCATCTTTTCCCCATTCCTTCTTGATTTTCTGTTACGAATAGTTTGAAGAGCAATAAAAAAAAAATCAGCTCTTGAGAACTACTGTGGAGGAACGAAGCATTCCATAAATTTAAGGCACCACTACAATTGCTAAAAAATATAGAGAAGTCAAGAAGTGGCAAGATGCTCGTAATATACTATCACAACTCCTACAGCTTCCACCCACATAACTAGCCAACTTCACAACTGAAAACATTGTAGTGTAAATATGCAAAAACTATTTACATTCCTAGTAAAGTCTCCTAAGTTTGTTATTTAAGTCAAGTTAAAAACTTTAATCATGCATAAATTCTTAAGTTCAAACCTTTATATTCTCAAGCAATTGCTAGCAATTCAGGTATAACTACAAATGGCTACCCAACAAAACAAGTGTCAATACTGATTAAATATACAGCAGTGGAGCCATGTAATTAAACCTGGATCTTTGGGCAAAAGCCAGTTTACGTAAGTTAACTATTTCTAATAGTAAACATCAATAGCCCAAAGTGAATTCTTTTATGTTTGTACAAAGTTAACACATGGCTGGTTATCTTGTGCACTGTACATTCCTGGGGGGAGGGCAATGGTACAATCATGTCCCCCAGAATTATATAATACCAGAGTCCTGTAAGTGAATTTAGTTTAAGTAATTGCTTCCTATTAGCAATTGAGCAAATGTGTTGAGCAAATGTGTATCTGAAGTGATACTGTAGAGGGCGATAAAGACTCATTAGGTACCTGAGACATTGCATAAAATATGTCAATGGGAACTGAAAGAAGATTTTGATTTATGATTCCATTAGGCACAGTAACATGGTAGCATGCTAATTATCAGCAACATATGGTAGGTATCAATTTCCAAAAAAAAATTTGAATAAGCTCGGTCCTAGAGAAATTAACATTTTAAGACTGATACTGGCATTGCACTATTCAGGGCACACGGTAAATATTTAGACCAAAAAACTAATTATTTATAAAATACTTTTAAAAGCTAGTGTAACATTAAGGCTAATACAGAGTTGTAAAGTTTTCTCTAGCTGGACTTTTCTCTCAATATAGAGAAAAGTTACCCTTTTTCCTTCTGCAGATGTGAGTCTTGAATTTCTGTAAGATTGAATGAAGATATTGAAGAATTGTCCAAATTATGGGAATTAAAGGGAACTGATGCAAAAAAACAATCATGGATTATTTAAATGTAGCTGAATTTAATTTTCAACTTTAGAAGTGTGCAAACACATTCACTGTACACGAACATGCACATCCTTCAACTTTCCTTAGAAACCTAGTTCTAATTTTTAACCCTTATAGGAAAATTTTGTATTACTGCTTAAAGTTAGAATGGTTTATAATAAAAAAAACACAGTTATTTCATATAATCAAATTATTTTCAGGGTCAATCATATATATTATGTTAAATTAAACTACTAAGAAGTTCAAAGGCATCGAGGACCTTAACAACTTCTCACGCTAATTCACCCAGCCCAAACCTAAGATATTCTCTCTCTTTCTGGATTTACTGAATGTAGTATTTATCTATAAAGAAAAAAATTTCTTCCAACCAATTTCTGCATTTCATCTTCTTTTTAAGCAGGTAATCTTTCTGCCAAACACTTTCTCATTTATCATTAAGTTCAAGACACAAAAAGAAATGAAATATTGTCACTGCCCTTTTGCTCTACTTTGCAAATGAATTAAAATACAATCTTGCTAAACATCAACTTTTGGTGATTTGGCCCAAAGTATACGATAAAGTTAAAAGTTATCTATGTAGACGCCACTAATTTTGAATTAATGACAATTTGATTAGCAGCTTGCCATTTTAATTTATAAAATACTTAAGGATGCTGTGCTTTTACAAACCAAGACAATCAGTAACTCCTTCAGTAACACTCAGTCCTTACAGAACTGCCAGTTAACATAAAATTCACACTGTTCTCACCTATTCTAAAAAAAAAATTACTTATGGACATTGCTACTAATTAATTGCTGAGTTGAGGTTAGTATCACTAACTAATTTGAGTGTACGAATGAAACATTAATCACATGAAAGACCTCTCCAAATTATTTTTCTTTTACTCCCTTGCATTATTTATTTATATTAATGACATATCATTTTACAACCTTGTTTGTTTTTTCACAATACAGAAATTCTCTCAAGTGTGGTCACCATAGTTTTCTTCCACCAAAGCACCCACAGTCCTCCATCACAGTTCATTGTACTCACCTCCCCTCTGTGTTCTCCCCTCCCTTTCTCCTCTCTCTCCCCTTCTGGATGCCTCAGATCTATGGCAATCTTTCAAGTGTTTTAAAGTTTGTCTTTCTCTGATCCTTTGTTTATTTTCTCTATATGCCACCTACAGGTGAAATTATCCAGTATTTATCTTTCTCCTTCTGGCTCACTTCACTTAGGATAATCCTTCCAGTTCCACCCATGTGCCATAAATGGCATGAGGTTCTCTTTTTTGATCACTGAGAAGTATTCAATTGTATATATTTACTCCCTTATATTCTTTCTGACAGCAATCCAAAAGTCAGCCAATATAAGAATCATAGATACAGCCGCATATGATGAAAATGGGCATAACCAATACATAATCAGTAATAGCAACAATAGCAGCTAACATTTATTTAGCTGTCTTAAACTTAACCCATAATCTCACTTAATTATTTTTTTAAAGATTTATTTATTTATACATACAAGCTGGGGTATAGACCAGAGGCGTGGGGTGGCGAGAGGGCTCACCAGAGACAGAGTGGGGAGCAGAACAGGCAGATCAGAAATCCACTGCTGAGGGGAGCAGCGGGCGAGGCAGGAGAGGTCTGCTGCACCATATTCTCCCCAGCTGGGCGTCGAACTCACATTGCGTGCTGCCAACAGCTCCACAGCACTCAACCACTGGGTCACCAGGGAGGCCCCTCACTTAATTCTTAAAATAATCTTTTGAGGTAGGAAAAACAACTATAGCACTACCACCTAGAGTAAAAAATTACAGCAGTAACAACAGACTCTACTTGATATTCTTTACCTACGCTAACTCATTTAATTTTATAGCAACTCTGTGAAGTAAGATGTGGTACTGTATTTTCCTCATTATACAGATGATGGAACTCAGGCATAGAGCAGGCCAAAAGCTATTAACTGGCAGACCAATATTAAATTTAGTTTCAGAATATGCTTGTCACCAATACATTATGCTGCCTCTTATTCTCTTATAACAATTCTATGATAGAGGTCTGAGTTTATTATCCCTATTTTACAGATGAGGGAACTGAGGAATAGAGAATTTAAATAATTCAAATAAGATCACCTGTCTCAAAGAGAGGCAAGTTTGTTCTACCAAGTGCCACACATAGTAAATATTTTTAGCTTTGTACATGATTGTCTCTCTACTGCAACTACTCAATTCTATTTAGAGTATACAAACAGTCATAAACAACACATCATCAACGTAGCTGTATTCTGATAAAACTTTTCCTCAAGATGCACAACTTTAAATTTCATATAATTTTCATGTCACAAAATATTCTTTTTTTACCTTTAACTATGTATAAACCACTCCTAAGTTGCAAGACATATAAAAATGGTCAATGGGCCAGGTTTGGAAGATCAACAATATTTTTGCTTATCCACTGTGATTTGGGGACCTGATCTATTAATCCTATATTCCATGTCCAGAATTTACATTCCACACCACTGCTTTGTATCTAAACAAGTGCTCCTTTGACTTAAATGTACACATATATACATACATTTAGATATTCATAAATCTGGCTACTTTCTGAAATCCACACAGAAAACAGTATGCTGCTGTCCATACTGATGCTGAAAACCTTGTGTCTCCAAGCACACTGAATAGTAGTGACCGCTTGTGACATAGTGCTGATTTATCTGGTAAATAGAAAAATTCTTCAGATGACAGTCTACAATTGTGGCAATTCTATGGGAACATTAGTCTGAAATTCACACAAAATATACGTAGATGAGTTTCTCACTGAACTCATGATAGCACAATTCAACTAATTAATCAAATTTCTGCCTTCAACTGAACAGCCTTTCTGTCTTCTGTGGCAGTTTTAAAGCTCAGTCAAGCCGGGAAAGGCACAGACACAATAAGAAAGAGTATGGGGATTTTTCATCTGGTTCTTCTTAAGAGTATTGGAAAGGCAAGACAAACTTTTCCCTTGATGAGGCCCAGATGTTAAATGAATAGAAACAATCTGAAAGGCCATTGTTTTAAAATACTATAATAATTTTTGTATTACTCAAGTTTACTTTTTGAAAAATGGAAATAATACTCTAGAAATCTCTGCACTTTCCACTGAAAATTAAACAATGTTAACTACTACTTTGGTAACATGTCCTATTCCCCCCCGTAGATGTGCGGTCATATCACGTGATTCTTCGTAGAGTCTTCTACAAAATAGACATACACTTTGTATTAAAAGAAAGCCTTTATGGTTATCTTAGGAGTTTAATATTTTACATAACAAAAGGTTACATTTAGTTTTCTTTTAAACCTACAATCTAGTACTCAGAACCCTAACATTTGTATTATTTTTCTGAAGAAAGCCTGAAATGTCTAATTAGAGCATTTGCTGCCTAAACAAAACACATATTTTTTATAGTCTTTTCAAGTAGTGTTTTCAAAGGCACCAGGGGAAAGGCTGATGTGGTGTGATGACTACCATTAGGACGCAGTGATATTCTTTGACCTTTATTTAATCACCATCATCAAAAGGCATCTACCAGGTGCCCAGTCGCGGCAACAGCTTATTTGTACTGTGGCATTAAGTCCCATCCTGCCTTAGGGCTGCAATAATACATGAGTGGTCATTTTATCCAACATGAGCTTCCAACCAAGAATCTACTTAACCCATTCAGAGAGTTTTCGCTCCTTTTGCAAATGGTCTAAAAAAAAAATTATAGCCTTCCCTGTCAAACATTTCATGACAATGTTGACTAGAAAATAAGGGAAAAGCAGATTTTTATAGGATTAACAGTCATGCATAATTTGGCTAATGCTGGGGGAAAAAAAAAAGAATGATGGAAAAACCATGTCTCACCCGGTTAGGCAGTTTGCAACATGGCCTATTAGAAAAAGGAAAAAAACAATAGTCAACCAAACAAAATACTCAGAATACAGTGTTAAGAGCAGCTTCAAAAATCTAGGCATCTGCAGCCCAGACCAGAGGACCCCAGGGAGTGAAACTACCGACTATTCTGGAGGCTTAACAGGTAGAACTTCCTGAGAAATATAACCACAGGATACTATGAAGGGCAAATATGGATATCAGCTTTAGAAGGACATAAGATATATCTT
The DNA here is from genome assembly GCA_004024925.1 of Scalopus aquaticus. Classification (NCBI taxonomy): domain Eukaryota; kingdom Metazoa; phylum Chordata; class Mammalia; order Eulipotyphla; family Talpidae; genus Scalopus; species Scalopus aquaticus. The sequence goes on from PVIJ01012808.1 coordinate 31,610, forward strand.
ATGGAGTGACAGGAGTGACTTAGTAATGTTTTCAAATTGTATAAACTTTTTCCATGACCTAAGCATGCAACAGCAAATTGTTTGTATGTGCATCCTTTAATAGAGTAATAAATTTGCTTCGTATGTTGAAGAATATTTACTCCTCTCAAATTAAACTCATCCACATTAGAGGGGTATAATAAATACCTATTGTTTTTATCCTTCAGCAGTCATTCACCCATCTACAGACCTACCCTAGCTACCTAATATTTTTATTACAGCTTGACCTCAATCCTGTAACTCTGGATGAAAATTCATACTTTCCCAATAATATATTCTAAGGTATGTCTGTCTGTATTTGAATACCACTGTTTCTTTCTACAATAAATATTTGGACATCACAGAAGCCTTGGAGGATGATCTAATGAATCATACAACTCATGATATAGACACTGCTAATCAAGATGTTTACCTATTTGAGTAAGTCATACAGCTTACTCAAACCATGATGTTGTCAGTTAAACTTAGCCATTCCAAGCACTTAAGTCTATTCAGGGCCAACTCTATTTGCTCCTTTATATTCTACCATTGTTGCACAAATCGACTGAGCTCTCTGCCAGACCTATACATGTCCTCCTATATAAACTGTGTTCCCAAGGCTCCTTCCCCACCAATTTAACTTCTCTGACTCAGTCCATGTTTGGCTGATTGGACCAGACACTGATAAGTGACTCAAGATAAGCCAATTGAATAATCTCCCATAAAATTTAAACTCTTATTCAGAGAAGTTATATAATTACAGAGAATATGTATAGTCATTGTAAAGCATTCAAATTGAGACATGAATAGAGTGGGGCTGAAGAACTCCTATTTAAACATGATTTGCCAAAGCAGAAAGTTTATAAGTAAGCAGGGAGGAGGGAAAGGAGACAGATTATGAATAAGAAAAATTCTTCAGTTCTTAATAGTTTTCTGTTCCTTGTTCTAATTTCTTATGAGATCTATCTTTCTGCTCCCGAGTTTCCTGATATACCCAAATTCCTTATAATGCATTATCTTTTTTATTTCACATAACTTCAGTATGTTTTTGTCTCTCAGAACAGCCGTGGCTTCCCAATCTTACCTGTTTATTATTGCTTGTTATATAGGTGCAGTGGCACTCCCTCAGACATAATCAGCTTATTTCTGCTTTCAGGTCTTTGACTGCTTATTGCTTTTGCTCAGAATACTAATGCATTCTGCAATGTTTGCTCTGTTTGCCTGGGTCTGTAGCTGTCTTCTAATAATCATATAATAAGCTCAAATGTTAGCTCCCCTGAGAGGTCTTCCTTGAACACAATAACCAAAGTAAATTTCATAACTATGTTCAATTTTTTTCAAAGCGCTTATCATCTTTATTTTCTGACTATACTCACTAAAATATACAAGTATGTAAATAATCAAAAGAAAAACCATGCATTAAAAGATACACATGTAATTTCTAAGTTAAATTTTTAACTTTCAGAGAATAATCAAGACCATGATCAAAGTACATTATGGCTGAATGTAAATTATTTGGGTTAAAAGAAGAGTGACTGAAAGGAAATTCTCCTCCCTTGCCAAACTTTCCCCAAAAATGTCTTTCTAAGAGGTACAGTCTATTTTCAAACCAATAATATTAATATTCCCTTACTATTCCTATAGTGTTTACCAAGCTTATATTATGAAGGTTTAATTTTATGAAACAAAGATGTTCACTTTTTTTATTACATTTAGAAAACATATATAAGCAGTTAACTATTTAAGTTTTAATGCCCAAAATAAAAAAAAATCCCTAAGATACAGGTCATTTCCTTAATTGAAAAGGACATAATCTAGAAAGAAAAATATGTACAACAACATATAAATTACATGGATCTTTTACATCAATATAATAATATGCACATCAATATAATAATATGTACATCATATAATATAATATATGTACATCAATATAATAATATGTACATCAATATGCAAATTACAAATATGCAATAACCAACTATGTACTAACCAAATGAGTCAGACATAAGTTCAAGTTTCCTAATCCTAATACAGAAACCTAAAATATAGCGATAAAGCATTAACGGAGTTCTTTCTATGTGCAGCATTGCTCTAAGTGATTTATATGAATAAACAATGACATCAGTGCTTGTGCAATCCCCACTTCCAATAGGCTACTTGAGACAAACATAAATCAATTTAGCAAGATAACACAGCTTGGAATTAAGTGAACTCAAATTTGAACCTAAGTCAGCTGAGAGTTTTGCTACGCTTTCAAGCTCTACAGCATTTCTCTAAGCAGAGGTATATTGCCAAGCCTTCCATTGTGTATTCTCATTCACAAGCATTCTCAACATACAAAAATAGTTTATAAGGCAAAGAAATATTAGCACAATCATTCAACACCACCATTGGGTCAAAGAACATAAACAGATACACAGAATATCGTCATATTAAATAGCTTGGGGGTGAGATTAGGAAAATATGTCTAAGGAGGCTCCTTATTGGAACAGAGGGGCAATTATTAAAGATGTTGAGAAATATACTACATTAGATCAATACCTAACTAAACTGAGATAAAATGAGTATTTATTCTATATATCGTATTTTGAATAAATTCAATGAACTCCATTCTTGTTAAATCCCTTCCATTACCATATAGACTAAAGCTGTTGAAGATCACATGGAGAAACCATTTAAGTAACAAGAATCTAGCTTTGTTAAGGCTAACAACCAGCCTCTGCCCTGTCATTTTCTCCTAAGAGTCTCCTTAACTTGCTATTTTGTTTTCCTAATATGAATAAAATATGGGCTCAGAAGAACAGTGGAGCAGAGCAGAAAGAGTACGGGATTTGGAGGCAGAAGAACAGATGTTACTTTTGGGTGCACCATTGGCTGGTTTTCAGTAAATCAGATCTCTCATTTACGAAGTAAAAGCAATAAAAGACAGGGGACGTACATACAGCAAAGATCATAAAAAATGTTAGGTATTAATATAATTGGAAAGAATGTGTGTGGTTGAACTGAATACTACTGAAATATTAGAATAAATTAAATATACCTTTATATATTATCATAATTGATCCTCAAATAAGGTGGGATGGCCACTTACAGGTATCAAGCATATGGGGAAAATACATTCAGAGAGTTGAAGGAATGACTCAAGGTCACAAAAATTGGCAGATGTCAGAAACATGTGTCCTAAATCCTGATGCAGTACTCTGTCCAGCAGATCTGTCAACTATTGGCATAATACTAAAGGTGACAAATTTTGTTGACTTTCTAGTATAGTAATTGACTTTAGAACAACAAAATAAATGATGATGCTGGGGAAATGAGGCTATGTTTCCACCAGGAGAATGCTTTTGCTGGCTGCAGTGTTTTCTTCATGAGCTCTTATTAGATTTTTAAATAGTTGATGCAAGATCTTGTATTGCATTTGCTATTCCCTCAGAGAAGCAATGTGTTTTCCCAAATACCACTGCAGGAACTATGGATGGTCAGTGATTGAAACAGAGGTGCAAAAATAACCAAACACATTCAAGGCAAAATAATGACTAAGAATTTCAACACAATATCTCATTTATACTTTTCCACTTTGCCTAAAAGGTCACAATCAGACTAACTTTGTATCCTTCAAAATTTAATAAAAAGTACTGAAGCACTATAAATGTATAAATTTGAGAAATCTAACTTCATATTTCTGAAATGATTTTAACTCTTCTAAAGTATTTGCAGAAGTAGAATTTTCTAGGTTATATTTTTCTTTTCCAAAACTGCTTTGAGACATATAAAACAGAGCAATATACCAAGAACAACCAAAAAAACTATCTGTAAGATCACCCAAGATCTTCAGATTTTTCCAAGAAAAATAATATATTAATGCTACTAAATAAAAATAAATATGAAAGGTAAATTAATCCATCAATAATCCAAGTCCCTTTAAAGTGAGTCAGTCCCTTTTTCAAATAACATAAATGTCAAAAACACAAGTTCATGTAATAGCTGTAGGTATATTAATTTGGATATTTCTTATAGATACTAATGAATAGCTGTGGTATTAGTCAGACCTGATTCACACTCATTAATGAGTAACTTCCTCTGGCACAATAGAAGTACTTATTCCTTATATTTTTGTGATTCTTTGCATACATTATCTATTTTCATCCACAAAACAACATTCGAGTGGCAAGACAGGTATTATTGTCAATTTATAAATAAACTTAGAATCAGCAAGAATTCGCAATTTTCAGTTTTAAAATTACTATAAAGTCTATCTATTTAAACCCTATACTAATACTTAACTCTCTTCTGAAATTCCTGTTTTATATGCAAATTTATCTGGAGAATGGGAATGTGTCATTCCCAAGAAGATTAGCTTTACTCTAGCCAGATCTGAATTTGAGGAAATTTTTCCTTAAGGTGAGCCAAAATGCACAAAAATCTAAAACCACTGTCAAATAAATACGTGTGAGGCCACACAGGACAAAGCTAACTCCTCTTGGATAAAAAGATTCTCAAATACAAGTATTTAGCTATTATGTCCCCTAATGGTCTTTCCTTCAGGCTCAAGACACTGCTTGTTCAATTTCTTCTACATGTAAATGTAACATAAAATATACATACATATGCTATAATAAATATTTGTATTTATTTTTGAATGTAACAAATATATAAACTATATATATACCCATGTATACACACACTATATATACCTTCAATTAAATATATAAAAAAACACTGCGGATGATTTTGGCTCATCTGTCAGGCACCTAACTTAGGCCAGCGGACATGGTTAGCACATTTTGAGTACAGGGAAGATTCTGTCTTACAGAAAGACTTTTCTTTCTTTAATGAGACATATGGAGTATATGCCCCAAAGTTTGAAACACCATAGCAGAATGTATGTTGGTAAACATATGTATGTGGGTAAAACAATCTGTGTATAAAATAATTACACAAATTGTTTTACCAGCAAAGGGCCTGATTTTGCCCAGACATCAGGTAGAGGGTCAGCTTCAAGAGACTATTTTTAAGCCCCTTAGAACATTTAGAAATGCTTCTGAAACGAAGGCTGCAGGTGGCCTTATCCCTTGACTTGGTATGAATGTTTTCAAAATGCCAGGAAATGGCAGGTTGGGAACAACCCAGGTTTCTGTTTGTCATCAGAATCCACCTTGTTGTTTTCTATGCAGCCCCCAGATAACTGGAAGTAAAACACAGGTGTTGCAAGTCACTTTCTTGTACCTAACATGATGATTGTGGCACTTAATCCTGTGCTTGAATGCTGATGGAGGCAGCTGTTAAAGACAAGCCAACTTCAGATAGTGTACTGAATTTCCAGGTATACAGATTCTCAGTGATCTATTCCATGAGTCACCAGGAAACTGTGACAGCACTGATTGAGAGCACTGTGACTTTAAGAAAAGTCACCAGTGACAGACTGGAAGCCACAAGGCTGCATCTCCTCTACCTAGCATTGTGCCTGCCATAAGCCAGCACTTCATTTTAAAAGAAGTGAATGAGTCAATGAGTGTGTAGTTAAAGTACATTGACAGTTAACTACGGCCAGAGGAAGAGACACCTGCAAATCCTTCATCTTCCCTAGTTCTGACACAGGGTGAATGAGTGAACCATGATGTCAACTCTCAAACAGCCTTCAGAATATCACAATGAGTGCCTTTTATTCAACTAAAAAAATAGATTTTAGTGAAGCAAACGAGGCATGAGGAAAACGCAGGCATGGATAAACACTGTTATAGCATGAGAGACATATTAAGTGAAATGAACAGCAGCTATGCTGTGGCCTGGACCTGTCAAGATTTTGGTTTACATTCTCCCAAAGGAAAACTACCTGTGTAAGACAGAAAAAAGTCATTTTATTACAGGAGGGGACGGGAAGAGAGATGATTACTCCTAACCTGTAAAGTCAGAAGCCAAGTTGTAACAGCAGAAAAACAAGAAGTTGGAAGAAAGTAACTATCTTGCTCATATGAGAGTCAACACCTATCACAGGGTGGCCACACTGTTAGTAAATACCTGCAATCAGTAAGTAGATCTCAAATGAGGAAACCATAACTCAAGAAGCAGAGAAATATTTTTAAAAATTGATGAAAACCGTCTTAAAAGCGTGGCAATGATGCCAGCCAGACATTTGAACCATGGGGTTCAGTTTGATGATTCATGTTATATACAATGCATACAGTAGATACACCTGCAATTTATGAGAGAACACACATGCACACACACGCATATGCACACATGTTTATTTGTCAGTATATTTATTGAATCTCCATTCATCTGCTATCCCTTGGTTAACTTGGAACTCTGACAGAAGTCCAATCAAAAGAACTGGGCAGAACAACTAATTTGACTCCAGAGATATTCAAACAGTTGCCTAACTTACTGTTAAGTATTGGATAATCAATGGATATTCCAGAGGCCACACAAGCTACAAATACAAACCATATGTAAAATCATGGTACAGCAAGAAAAACACACAAAATCTCATCTACAGAGATTCAATTTGTCTATTCCCTTTAAACTACATTATGCTATTAAGTAATGCCCAAGATAATTATTGTATCAGTGATGCTAGATGTATTAAAATTCAATTATTTGATCATATTTTCAATTTTTCTTTTTTACTTTTAAATTTTATTGTATAAACAATCCAATATTTTAAAGTTTTTTTTAAAGTTAATAATACTTACTCTGTGTTTGCTGAATATACTAGAAGAAGCCCAGAAAATTCTTAATGAAAAGCTGTTCAGGAAACAGCCACATTATGGCATGGTCACATGACACAATGAATAGATTTAAGAATCCTCAAAGGAAGTAGGAAGTGGGTAGGGTATGGAAGGATGAAATCTGCATTCTATTTCCAGCTACAGTTCCATCCTCTGGGTGACCTCTGATGACTCACAGCTCTCTTTCTGAGTGCTTTGCATGACTCACAATTGTTTTAAAAGGTTCTCTGCTTAATTCTATATCATAGATCATTTCCTCTAAGAAGCACATAATACAAAATGGCCTTTCTTTTAGTTCTTTTTTCTATTCATATTCAAAGTGAGGTTATTATTAACTTTTCATATACATAAACTCAACTGAAACTTCATTATGTCCATAGTACTTAACAGTAAAAAACCAATGGTACATTCTACAAATTTTTTTTTTAAATTTTTTGATTTATGGGACTTAATAACACTGACTTCTATAGCTCAGAAGAAAAAGTCCTCATTGGAATTTAGGGTTACTGAGAAAACACCAAAGACAGATCAGGAAAACACTAAATATATCACCTACTGTAACAGGTTCAGTGGGTTATAATCTGAAAACACATATTATTAAGATTTCTGGGTCTGTAGGAATTATCCAGAATCTGAGAATCAGAATCTATGAGTATGGTCTCAAGACACTGCCTTTCTTTCCAGCATTCCAGGAGACTGGCACAAACTGAACCAGACAACACTGCAGTAACACTGCTCCAGGAGGTCATCACCTGTGTCTCTGTTACTACCTCCTTGACAGCTATGTTAACATCTATAAATAGAATGATTTGTGGCTAACATGAAGAATTGGACACTTGGTTTGGACACTTGTTAATGAAACAAGAAGACACTTTTGAAGAACAAGTATTTGCTCTTACTATTGTTTTTGTCAATATACAATATTTCAACTGAGACCTTAAATTGGCTCCTGTAGTTTCTACAATTGCTTTTAATTCTCTTTTCCAGGCTCTGCTATCTAGCTAGTTTTAGTGTAAAAATCGAGAAAACAAATTTTTTTTTATCAAATCCTGATGAAATGCACCCAGACACTGGATGAGTGAAGATTTTGTTTCTTTTGTAAAATACAGACTATGACTGATGCACAATTTTATATTCTGAGTACAGCAAAATAGCAAGTCTTTTGCTATATAATGCTTGACCAAAGGCAGCGGTCATAAAAAATCCAGAGCATCAGTAGTCCGCCAATGTTCTCACTCCACACCACTCCACAGGAAAACAGAAGAATGAGATCTACCAAACTATATTTACTCAAGTTTCACTGATTTTAACTAGGGTGCAGAGAAGAGGCACACAGTTAGTCTTTACCTTCACCACATAATCACAAAAAAAAGGTGAAAAGTGTTAAAAATGGTGCATATAAAATGCTCAGAGGACACCAAAGAGGAAGAAACTGCATTCATCTGGGCAGTGAGGCAGGCAGGCTTGGAGATGGTATTTCATTTGCATCATGAAGGGCTGGTATAGGGTGGGAAACAGCAAAATAGATTTCAAGACAAGTGAACAGGAATGAACACAACAGAACAGACTTGCAGAAGGACCCATCCCAATTCACAAAATCTCAGGTTTCAGAGTAAGAATGAATAGGTGGAGTAAAGGGGAAAGGAGACTAGAAAGTCAGGTTGGGCAGATTAATAATAATGTGTATTCATTGCATGCACAATTCACTTATTATTAGCTAGTATATAAATTTGTATATATTTGTATACACATTTTGCATATAAATTTTGTGTATACATTTGTGTGTATTTGTGTATGTATTTGTGTATACATTTCCAACAGCGAGAACTCAAATGTAACCCCAGATTCCAGACAGTCCAGAAAAGAATGTTCCAAATATCAATGTTAAACTCACATTCTCAGATGAGAACATTCTTATATAGCTTTGCACCAAACCTTGAGAGAATAAACAGTGTAACATTTATTTCAGACATTTAAGATGCTAACTGAGGCAGACTCAACATCTCTAGCTTTGATGGCGTCCACAGGAACACAAAGAATGTGTTACATTCTCAGGTTGCAACTTGCACTGGGGATAGTACTGAATAATGCTGTTGCTGCTTTCACAGACAGCGTACTGTCAGAGAAGCAAATGTGGTTCTGTTCAGAAGCAGGAAAACAACTTGCGCTCACTGCTCTTTAAAAATAAGAAAATGATGAATTGTTTTTCTGAGTTAGAAAGGGGAAGTACTAACAGTTGTAGAAGTTTTGCTTTGTTTTCAGACTATAAAAGAAAAATAATCTCTTTCAGAGTCCTATAGAAACATAAAAGTAGTTAAGGAGTAATTCCCCTATGATCAAAAGGTACCAAGATGGCTTAAAGAGGTCTATTTCTTTCTACATGACATACTTTTGGGGTCTAGTGTTCTATTCAATTTGCTGTATACGGGGCACAGCTGTTGTATCAGTCCCGGAAAGCACATTCTTAGGGGATATTCCAGGCAATGTGTTGGCTTCAAAGCTACCTTCCCCAGTTTCATTTCTTTTTCTTATTTTTCTTTTTCAATCTCAAGTTGAATAGTGCAATGATTTATTGCATGTTTTTCCTCACATCAGCAAAAAAATGAACATTAGGTAGATATTTACATTCCCTTAAGTTATTGTGGTTTACTTTAAAGAATCTAAACTGAGGATACTGTCACAGCCTAGACCCCCATATTGTTTTGACAAGGTCACTTTATGGGTGGCGAGCCTTCAAGGAAGTGTTTCCATAAGTCAGGATGCGATATTTCTTCTTGCAAATAAATTTAAGTATAATTTCAGGTGAAAACAATAATTAAGTTTCTCCACCATGCCTGCATGCATTGGCCTTACTCATTAGATCCTGGCAGCGAGATGTCCTTCTGACAGTGAAGTGTCCTTGCCCGGTCAAGGGTTAATGTTTGAACAAAGAACATTTAATCCCTTCCCCTATTTCCCTTCCTTGCCTGGAAAAATCAGCTTATAGTTCCTTAGATTATTTCCTCCAGAGATTAGCATAAAGATGTTTCTTTTATTATGGTCTTGGTTTCAGACAATAGGTATGGAGACAGCAGACTCCACCCTAGGCCTAGGGCAAAGGTTGAAGATTATGTCCTGTACCTTGCTGGTATTTACATCACAACAAGACATTTTCCCAAAGTTCCTCAATTCTCAAAGTCTGTAATTGATTATGCATCTGAATATGTGTAATCACCCTGCCATTGTCAGTAGTTAATCCTTCTTATGCTTTAAAAACCCTGTTCTCGAATAATAAAGTGGAACGGCCTGATCACACTCTCTGGTGTGTGCTGTCTCTTACTCCCCACCCCCTTTTCCCCATGTAACTCGCCACCACCGCCCACGCTTTCCCCACCACCCCCGGGAACCCAACCTCGGTTGGAGCCGGCCTCCGACAGGATACCACATAGAGACAAACATGAAGAGATCAACTGAAGTCTTTGAGGTGATGAGAAGCAATTTAAGAAATGTGCACTTGGAATACAGTCAGGCATAATTTTGATCAAGTAATTGCTGAGAAATTGCAGTATTATAAGGAACCTTCATAATCAGACCTTTGCTTTGGTTAAAGCACCTGGCTCATCTCATTCTTTCTGTCAGGTGTCTATTTCAAACACTTGGGAAACTGATCATTCACTTATCTGAACATTCATCAATTCATGAGTAAATGATATACAGCTATAGTTCATTCATCACATGAAATATTATGTACCAGTGCAAAGCTGAGATATCACCCCACTGGCCTGGAGCAAACACCTCTCTCTGCAACATGTAATTTGGTGAAATACCAAATTTCAGAGCAATGCTTAGTGTATATTTTTATTTTTGTTTAAAAAATGTGCAAATGTGGGAAAGGAGACATGAGTTTAATGTCTAAGTACAAAGTAAAAATATGGGAGAATATTCTCCACTGCCAGGAGAGTAAATTTAGAAAGGGGAAAAGCCATAATTTGTTCTTTGTACATTTTATAATGTTTGATATTATCAGTAAGTACATATTTTGTAGTTGATTATCTGATGAAGAAAATATAAATTTTTAAAATATAATCTTGAATTGGATTTGTTTTAATTTCTTTCTTGTTTTACTATCAAGTTACTATGCACTCTACTATCATCATTTACTCAGTGTATGATGCCAGCCAACTACTTTTTCTATAGTTTAACATCCTGATAGGTAGAATAATAATAACAGCAATACCAAGCCTGCAGGAGTGGTTCTGTGAGTCATGTTAATACATGTGATGCACACAGAATAGCATGTAGCCTATATCAAATAGTAAATGTCATCTTCCAGCATAGTAGTGGTATATCTGGGACTACTTCTAAAGAAATAATTTGCTAGGGTTTCTGGAGAACTCTGCTTAAAGCATATTCTTGCTACCTACTTTTGGCTCAAAACTTTGGATGGTTTTCCTCATTTAAATATTGATGGAAGGCAGTCGAGAAGAACTGCCAGTTTTTCTCATTTTTAAGCAAGAGTTGTAAGTGATTAAGGAGTAACATCTGTTGAAACAGACTAATTCTTAAATAGGCACCATCAACCTCCAAAATATCTGCATAGCTCAGTTCAAATCTATATATTTTTAATTAAGTTTCCTAATAATTGTGGTTTTCTGGCTTCTAAGATGCAAATTAATACTTAACTCCAAATGTCAAGCCAGGCAACAAAATGCTAATTAAGCAATCTAGTTAAATACTCAAGTTTCAAGAAATTGTATTCCCCCCACCTGCCCACCTGTCCATTTCAAAAGAATAAAACAGCTTTGATTATGTAAGTTAACAAAATATAATAATTTTGACACTTAGTGATGTTTAAAACTATATCAATGATGCTATCGACAGAAAAGGCAATTTTATAGTTAACAAAAACGAATTGTGAAGTAAAAGGAGTTGACTTCTAGGGGTAGGAGTCAAGTTTCAGCATCTCTGCTGTATATGAAGTTCTAAAGGATCACTTAGGCATCTACCACTGTCCATAACAATTTATAAGACTATCCAATAGATACCCAATAGTCTCTGTTGCTAGATCTACACCATTGTTAGGATAACTACTGTTTTCAGAAAAATATTATAGACAAAAGTTGTTGCAACTCTTTTTTTAAGTAATAATTTTAAAAAGGATTTAGACAATGTATTAAGCTAAATACAGCATACTGAAATGTGTAATAGGTCCCAGAGATTCTTTTAGTAGGATTAAAAAGTATGATTACAGCCCATTTATTTAAAGGCATTGAGACCATACATGAAGAGGTTTTGGTATATGATAGCTAGTGCTGAGACGAAATGAGGGAAAATATTGTCTAAAAATTACAAAGCACTTTGGTTTTGAAAGAGATCAGATGTAATGGATACAGCAAGCCAAGCATGTCAGAAGGGTTTTCCCTTTCTTTAATACCTGTGCCTTTGGCAGCCTGCCTTGTTCATGCTCCCATTTCACCAAGGAACAAATGGCAACAGAAACCCATCCATTTGGTCCTATAAACACAAAGATTGATTTCCTACTTGTACAGAAATCATAGTTCTACTCAATTACTTAAGAAACGCTTTATTCCTAAGAACAGAGTAAGTAGCAACAGATGGAGCAGGGAGATCCCACCTACCCCAGGCTGTTTTTGTCCTTCGTCATTTCTAGACAGGTGAGCAGGCAACCTTATAGCGTAGCTTTGTGGGAGCCCAGTCGGATCTGATGAGCGTTCTGTTACCTGTGAGCTGCTCCTTGAGTTCTCGAAAGTCCCGCCCACACCTCCCCTAAGGACCTAGCTGTTGGGGGAGGGGCTGGCAGCTGGAGAGACATTCTAAGTATAGAGACCCCAAACTCTAAATTGCAAGCTATGATGCTCCCTAAAAATGCAATTTAGTGGGTGCAACACACGCAATTAAATGCAATGGCTCCTCATTTATGTAGCAAATTATTTAACTCATACAAGAAGAGTTAGTAAGAACAGCAGTGCTGAGGGGAAATTTCTTTGTAGCGTTCAGAGAAAACATAGACACAATTTAGCAATAATGCCCATATTAGACTTTTAACCACCAAAGAACACAGAACTATTGACATATACACTGCTCTAGCTATAATTCATTGAGTTCTTACTATGTGGTACACATGGTGATAAGTGCCTTTTTAAATGCATCACTTAATCTTGAAATGGCCTGTGAGGTAGGTAATGCTGATATTTCCATTAAACATTTCCTGCCTGGCCCGCTGCTCCCCTCAGCAGCTTATTTCCACCGATCTGCCTGTTCTGCTCCCTGCTCTGTCTCTGGTGGACCCTCTTGCCCTCCCACACCTCTGGCCTGTGCCCCGGCTTGTATGCATAAATAATCTTAAAACAAACAAACAGAAAACAGAAGAAAGAATAGGAAATCAGCAAGTCTGCAGAATTTTCTCAATATCATGTAGTAAATGTCAGAGATGGGATTTGAATTATGTCTTTTATGACTCTAAAGACTGATTTCTTGGCCACTCCATCACATTTCTCTTACCTTATCATATTACTTTCAGGGAAGTTCTTCATACCACCAGAACATTCTTCCTAATAATAATAAAAGAAAAATACTCAAAGTAGATTTACTAATTCCATGTGAAACATTATAAGAGATAAGCCTCCGATACTGTCCAATCAATAACCTCAAAAAGTTTAAAATATTAAGGAACTATTTTCCCTTTAGTGTAGTTTCAAAATCTGAGGTGATGATGATAAGACACTAAAAACCTATAAGCAGTTATCAGATTTAAGTTACTACACATCATTCTACATAATAACAAATAGAAGTAGCAGAAAAAGTCTAATATATGCATTTAAAGGAAGTTGGGAGTGGAATTAGAAGCTTAGACTTCTTCCATCAGAGATTATTATAAAATTTCTACTTCTAAGTGGAGAAGCTCTGTGGATTCACGCAAGCTATGAAATAGCAAAGCTCTGGGCATTTTCACACCTTAACATGTGAAAAGAAGTAGAAATGCATTATGGCAATTTTCTCACACCACAATCCAAGGTGTTAGGGCACCACATTTGCACGCAACAAGTTATCCACCTTGCTGATTTCTAGAGGGTGACAGTCACACTCATATTTTCCACTGTCATCCACTGCTTGAACTGGAGAAGAAAATTGTCGTGAAGCCAACCTCCATTTAATAGTCTAGTTAGAAAGGGCTCTGCCTGCTTCCATCTGCACAAATTAGGAAAAATACGCCAAGGCTCTGGTCTCATTAATGCTTCTGTTCACCAACACCCTTACCCTAGGGGAAATTATGGTCAATTTGTTGGTAAAGTAGGACTTAACCAAGCCCAACCAAAAAAATTGATTTTAGTCTCTCTTACATTTTACTTCATTAACTTCATTATCTTTTTTAATAGTGTGTGTGTGTATACATATATATATATGCATATATATGTGTGTGTGTGTGTGTGTATACATATATATATATATATATATATATATATATATAGAGAGAGAGAGAGAGAGAGAGAGAGAGAGAGAGAGATAATAACTCTAAACCAAATCCTATGACTCCCAACAGAGAAACAAATGAGAGTAGAAACTATGGATAATAATGTATTCATTGCTGGCCTGATATTTCTTCGATGTATGCCCAGATATATAGTAAAATTTAACAGTGGAAATTTCACAAATGGAAGTTATTCTGTCACCCAGAGCTGGAAGGGAAACTATATGCCATGTAATTGTTCATTACTAAAATCAGCAGTGCTTTCAGGATATAAAGAGAAGGAATCACATGCTCATTAGAGACTATGCCGATTGCCCTGTGACATTTATCAGTATTAAGGACAAATTGTGCAATGGTGCATATGGTATCTCTCAGCACAGCTGTCCAGGAAATGTCATACTCCTTTCTTCAGAGCAAAGCCTATTCTACCATAGCTTTTGGGGGGTGTGGGTGAGATCGTAGAAACAAACCAACAAAGTATAAGTCTATAATAATTTAGATAACACCCTAGAGTCTCTAAAACTGCCATCATTCTGAAAACTAACACCACAGTCAATTCATGAACAGTACCCACTATTAATTCCTCTGTGACAGAGATAGCAGATCTTTTTTCCATTTTACTGAAGATGAAACAAGATCAATTAAGTAGAATTTTATTTACGCCTCTAAATAATATCAGCTACAATATTTCATTTATTCAGCAACTGCACCTATCCAGAACCTAGGGAATGATTTATAAATTCACAAATACTCAAAGACCTTATCCGTAGAACAGTTCTTTGCACAGAACCTAATAAGGACCATAGCTAAAATTTTATTTTTATTATTAATCTCATAGACATGGTTTTCTGGCTTCTAATTCATTCACACATTTATTGAGGCTGTATTAAGTGGATGACACTTTGCTAGGTGCTAAGGATTCAACAATGGAAAAAAATAAGTGACTCGTTGACTCTCTCAGTAAGGTCTGCAAGAGAAAACCCAAAATGTGCTCAGGTGGTGGAGGTGGGATGAGTAATGATTACTGAAAGCCAGCACATGCACAGCCTTAGCTGTGTGGGAAATGGGGAGAATCTGGAAGGAATGAATTCAGAAAGCATAGTGGTTTATAAGCCCTAAATTTGAAAAGGAAAGTAAACTAAATAAAACAAGAAACAATTTAAAAGCTAAATTAATCAAAAATATAAATGCAATTTTAAAAAGCAAGAGTCCTCTGAAGATTTGTAACAATAGCAAAAGCAACAAGACAACTATCGTTTTTCATTATTTTGCTCCAACCTGAGTTCTAAGCACCTTTCCTGCATTATCTCATTTAATCCTCATAACAATGGAAACAAGACTGTTATGAAGCCCAGTTCACTGGTAGGTTGGGACTGGGAAGTTAAGTCCCTGGCACAAGGTCACATGGCTGGCATATGAAGGGCATCTATCTGATGCCCCGGCACCAAGAAGCTCTGGTGCTCATCAGAATACTTAGGAGTTAATACCATAAAATCCAGGTCCTTTCCAAGCCTCTCAGCTCCACCACTGCTCCCCCAACCTTTTCTTCTATCACTTTCTCCCTCACTTCTTCAGCCACTGTGATCCCTTACTCCTCAAGCACAGGAAATGTGTCCACACAGGAAATGCGCCCTTTACTTGCTGTTCTTTCTACTTCAGAGTCTCTCAGCAGATGCCTGTGTGTGTTAATTGTGGATGCCTCACTCAGCTTGTATTTCAACCATTACCTCCTCAGAGGTGCCACCTTAACTAAGGCAATTCTGCCCCTCCCACTTGTAATGCCACTGCCTTGTGCTACCAGCCTCACCAGTCTTAAATTATCCCATTCTGTAACTGCTAATTGATTTATTTATTTATTTTTTTTTTAAGAATTTTTGTTTATTTATGTATACAAGCTGGGGTACAGGCCAGAGGTGCAGGGCGGCGAGAGGGTTCACCAAAGACAGAGTGGGGAGCAGAACAGGCAGATCAGAAATACACTGCTGAGGGGAGCAGCGGGCGAGGCAGGAGAGGTCTGCCGCACCATGTGGGATTCTCCCTGGCTGGGCGTCGAACCGGCATCGCCCGCGGCCAACAGCTCCACAGCGCAGCGCCCAACTGCTGCGCCACCAGGGAGGCCC